>CABHPH010130834.1:0-25310 GCA_902168325.1 Peromyscus nudipes | reverse complement strand
AGCTAGGACTCCTTGCATTAGTGATGAGGGCACCTGAACTGGCCGTCCCCTGTAATCAGATTAGTGACTACTCCAATTGTCATCTGAGAGCCTTCAATCTGTTGATGGAAACAAATGCAGAGATCCACAGCCAAGCACCGGTGCAGCCCAGGGAATCCTGTCGAAGAGGGGAAGGAAGGACTGTAAGAGCCAAGGGGTGATATTTTCTTTTGTATTAAAATGTTATATTTTAATAAATAAAGTTGCCTAGGGGTCAGAGCTATTAACAAGCCATAGCCAGAGTCTGGCGAACAAGTAGTGATGCGACAGTTAGGCAGTTGGGCTTACAACCAATGAGAAGGCAGAACAGAATTCTATAAAAGGACAAACCCCCTTTTGAGCAGAGAGTCGTTGCTTCAGGGAGTGACTAGCGAACTGAAAGCAGTTAAGGCTCTTAGCTCTGACCTCTTCGGCTTTACTCTTTACTTGGATAGTTTGTTTCTTTTTTGCTACTAAGTTACAACTACAATTCCTACTCTAGGAATCGAGGAAAACAAATGATTAGAATTAATATTTTATTATGAAACAGGGTGTCAGAAATGAGGAAGCACAAGCATGACCCAGCACTGGATTTGAATGAGCTAGCCTAAAATAATGACTTTTAGTGATTTTACATTTTAAAGCTTAATTTACATTTTAAGATTTGATGTATTTTTAAATTTATTTTATATCTGTACACATTGTGAGAGCACACAATGCCCCTGTATACTAGATGAGGGTGTTGGATACCCTGGAAATGGAGTTACAGATGATTGTGAGCCACTGTATGAATTCTGAGACTTGAACCCATGTCCTGTGGAAAATCAGCCACTGATTTTATATACTATGCCCTTTGATGTACTCTTGATTAAGAAAATTTTCTTGGAAAAAATAGAGACTGAAAACTACTATTTTATTATATAGGATTGTCTATGAGGATTTGCAGAACACTTAACTTGAAGCCTGTTAAATTTTAGATTACTGGCCTCTTGCTAAGAAAGTGATATTCAAGAAGAAAGATCACAAGATTCAAGATATTTAGGCTGAGGAGCAAGTTTAAAGGCCTGTCTGGGAAACTTTGTAAGACTTTGTCCCAAAATACAAATAAAAAGTAGAGCACTTGTCTAGCAAGTGTGGGACCCCTACTCTGCAGAACTGCAAAAGCATTGACATTATTTGAGGTCTTTAAAACTTAAGTAAATCTTAGGAAAAGACAGGAACTCACAGATTTAGAAAGCTCTCTAAGAGGAAGCTAATTCCACATGCCTGCATTGAGAAATGGTAATGTCAGAAGAAGTTTAAAT
This sequence comes from Peromyscus nudipes, assembly GCA_902168325.1. Taxonomy (NCBI): domain Eukaryota; kingdom Metazoa; phylum Chordata; class Mammalia; order Rodentia; family Cricetidae; genus Peromyscus; species Peromyscus nudipes. Next base: position 23,988 of record CABHPH010130834.1, on the reverse strand, counting down.
TGGTTTCATGGAAGTGCTTACTATCATAAGAAATGTGGAATTCTAAGCATAAATTTTCTCTTGATTTCATTAGTTTTTTTTATCCCTGGTGGGATAAATATGGGTTTCATTTAGTCATAAGCCCCCTGAGAAAAGTTAAATTTTGTTTACTTCTACGGCCACTAATTTACATACACAATCCAAGGTTTAATTGTAAAAAATACATTCTTAATGAATAAAACTCTCACAGAAATAGTTCAGCCTGATTTGTAAATGAAGCTGGTGATGTTTACACTATGGTTTTGCATTTACTCATTTTCCTAACCAGCTCTTAACTACACACTGAGCTATTGAAAATGAAGTAATATTTCTGCAAAAATGTCCATGTGTAATATGTGCATGTTAGAAATTCTGGATTCTTAAAAGAACTTTTCAATGCATGTATGCATATATGTATATATACATATACATATACACACACATACACACACATATGTATATTGAAAATGAAGTGGGGACCCGGAGAGGTGGCTCAGAGGTTAGGCGGCCGGCCTGTGGTGGCAGAGGTGGCGAGTTCGGTTCCCGCGAGTGCATCCGATGGATGACGTCATGAATCAATGACTGATGAATCAACCAATATCAATCGATCATTAATCGGGAAAAAAAAAGTTTGCTGGGCGGTGGTGGCGCACGCCTTTAATCCCAGCACTCGGGAGGCAGAGCCAGGCGGATCTCTGTGAGTTCAAGGCCAGCCTGGGCTACCAAGTGAGCTCCAGGAAAGGCGCAAAGCTACACAGAGAAAACCTGTCTCAAAAAACCAAAAAAAAAAAAAAAAAGAAAAAAAAGAAAAAAAAAAGAAAATGTAGTGGGGTTTCTGCAAAAGTGTTCATGTATAATATTTATGTGTTAGGAATCTCTGTATTTCAGAAAAAAACACTAGTCATTTGCAGGTATGCATGCGCGTGTGTGTGTGTGTGTGTGTGTGTGTGTGTGTGTGTTCACTTAAACTCCACAGCTATAGCCTTTAAGGAGACCAAAGAACATGAAGTGAGGAGCTTTTTTGTTACTTTGAAGGTAAGAATGCTGATTTCTCCTTGGCTTTTATTGAGGTGAGTGAATATGACTATAGGATAGAAAGATGACTATAGAATGGCTACAGGTAAGCCCCTGGTCCTATGAGAACCTGTATACATTCATACATAATGAGAAAACCTAAGGAAATTTACTTGTCTCCAGTTGTCCTTTCTTCTATTAACATCTTAGATGCAAGGGCCCATTGACCATTCTGAAGCTTTCTGGGACTTACTACCTGTTTTTAGTGTTATCCAATATTCAACAGTTCTTTATGTGTGTGCCCATTTATTTGTGTGCCTATTTGAATTATATAATATAAAATTACACTTTATATACTTTCTCTTAGCATAATTAGGACACATTCAAAGTGTCTTTAGTTGGTGAACAGACACCATGACCACAGCAACACTTATAAAGAAAAACCTTTAATTGGGGCTGGCTTACAATTCAGAGGTTTGGTTCAATATCACGGCAGAAAGCATGGTGGCTTCAGGCAGACATGGTGCTGGAGAAGGAGCTGAGTGTTCTACATCTTGATCCACAGGCAACAGAAAGAGAATCTTGAACAGTGTCCTGATTTGAGGATCTGAGACTTCAAACTTATCCCCAGTGACAGACCTCTTCCAACAAAACCTTATTCAAACAAGGCAACACCTCCCAATAGTTCCAGTCCCTATGGGCCTATGGAGCCAATTTCATTCAAATTATCACAAAAAGGTACTTTTTAACTCTCTGGTTGCTATGCACAAAATCTAAAAGATCCCTTTTCTTTCAAAGGAATATTATAAGGAAATATGTATTAAGTTGGGACAAGTCAGTGAGGTAAGATACCTTCATCATTGAAAGAATTGTTAAGTTTTATCAAAGGTGGATATTGTGGCACATTTTCTTCTTTTCTGAAGGTAGGGAAGCTAGATTGTAGCTGAAGTTTTCCTGTGTCCTGCCTGGCCTGCAGTCAGAACAAATCTCTCACCCACAGTCCTGCAGCCTTTTATGAAATAGTCACTCAGAAGCTTATATTAGTTATAACTGCTTGGTCATTAGTTCAGGCTTAGTATTGACTAGCTCTTACATTTAAAGTCAGCCCATTTCTGTTAATCTATATGTTATCATGTTTTCCATGGCTTTACCTGTATGCCATTACATGCTGTTCCCTGGATGGCAGGCTGGCATCTCCTGACTCAGCCTTCCTCTTCCCAGAATTCTTTTTGTCTGTTTATCCCACCTGTCCTTCCTGCCTTTCTACTAGCCAATCATTGTTTTATTAAAATAGTGTACAAAAGCATTATCCCATAGCACTAGACAACACAATAAGATGAAAATGGCAATGTTTTATGATGAAAAAGACATTAATGTAAGACAAGGAATGGATGAGCAGGAATCTGAAATGTTGGGTGTTAAAAAATGATGACTATATTTTATTAAGTATATCACAAATATTAAAATTAAATATGTGATTACAAACTTGATGACTTTATGATTGTATAGTTAAGAGAATGTTAAGTGCTACAAAGTTGTATGATTTGCTATTACCACTAAGATAATTCAATCTGATTCTTTGTTTTAAGATGGATTAACCCAGAGATTCATAAAAGTCAATGCAATGAAAGAAATTAACACAATGAAAGAAGAGAAAAATAAATGGAAAGAAATGTAAAAACGTTCTTCAGTGAATGAGGTCGAGAATGCTTATGAGTTCTTATGGTGATATTTTATTTGTACTGAAATGTGATTTTATTTGTATGTTAATAAATAAAGTTGCCTGGGGGTCAGAGCTAATAGCAATCCATAGCAGAGCTGGGCATTGGTGGCGCATGCCTTTAATCCCAGTTCTTGGGAGGCAGAGCTAGGCGGATCTCTGTGTGTTCAAGGATACAGCCAGCATTGGAGACACATGCCTTTAATCTCAATACCAACCATAGAAGACCTGGAGGTCTGTACAGACTGGAAGTGACTCAGAGGTCATGTGGTTGGGTTTACAAGCAATGAGAAGGCAGAACAGAAAGTCTATATAAAGACAAACACATAGGAAGTAGTTCTCTTTCAGAGAGGTACAACAACAGTGACAGTGAAGCATAAGGTTTTTAGCTCTTAGCTATTGCTCTGACCTTTTGGGCTTTCATCTTTGCATTGGCTCTGTGTTTCTTATTTAATAAGATGGTTCCTTTTACAAGTTCTCTTTCAAAATAATTGGGAGCTGAAAAGGGGGGTGGAAATCAGTACCTATAGGCCATATGCTAGGTTTGGAACATCTGATGTTCGTATCATGTTTACATGGCTTTTTCAAAATAAAGACTGGAAATAGGGTTATTTGATGAAAATAGGAATAACTGACATGGAAATAAAAAGTTGAATAATGTGGACCAAAAAGAGTTCTGACATAGTCTTGGATAGTCGACTGAGGACAATAGAAAGGGCTGACACATGGTGGTGGGCTAACTAGAGAAGTAGGTGAATTTAGAAACACTGAGGTAATAGTATCACCAATTTGTGCTCTTGTTTTTTTCTTCTGTAGTTAAATAAGCATGATAATTTATTTTTTTAGCCATATGTAATTGTAAATACTCTGGGAACATGGATTTGTAAAGGGTTTTATGAAGTTTACATACTTGTAGATCAAAGAAGATTTAGAAATCAATGCATTTTCCAAGTACATTGGTAGAACATTATGTAGGTTGGTCACAGCAGAGCATTTACTCACTATTATAGATCTCAGATACTAACTGGTGACATTCTTAGCTTTTCTGTTGGTAGGATCCTGTGGTCTGCTAAGTCTGTACATTCCAAAAGATTTTGCTTAATAGCCACAAAGATGTTAAGAATAGACCAAGATACTGTATCTCTAAATCTACAACTTCCAACTCTTTCTAATCATTTTGCTACAGTCAGTCCATCAGTGAGTGAGAGAGCGGGTGTATGTGTTTCTGAGAACCTTATTTAATAAACAGTTTAAAATGTTTTTATAATTCAAAAATTTAATTTACACAGTGTACAGCACCAGGTCGATGTAAAGAAAATAGACTTTAGCATATGTATTAAGCTATATGTGAGGTCAATACCTGAATCCAGACCTATTTCAAGTGTAGAAAGAATTGAAGCCTCAATTCTAGATTCTGTGTTTGGGTGAATGGCCCAACCTATTACTTATATTCAGGTATTGCTCAAAATGCCCTCATAATCAAGTCTGCTTATATTCAGGTAGTTACTAATTGATGATCAAAAATTTCCTTTTTTTAATTTATTTTTTTCATTTTATATACCTTACTCAGTTTCTCCTCCCTCCCCTTCTCCCTTCCCCAACCTCTTCCCATCCTAATCCCCATCTTACCTCAGAGAGAGTAAGATCTCCCTTGGGTAGTCAACAAAATCTGGCATATTTAGTTGAGGCAGAAGTTAGCCTTCCCACCCCTGCATCAAGGCTAAGCAAGGTATTCCACCATAAGTAATGGGCTCTAAAAAGCCAGTTCATATACCCAGTATAAGCCCTGATCCCACTGCCAGAGACCCCACAAACAGATTAAGCCTCACACATGTTACCCACATTCAGACAGCCTAGTTTGGTCTCACACAGGTTCCCCAGCTATCAGTCCAGAGTCCATGAGCTTCCACTAGCCCAGGTCAGCTGTCTCTGTGGGTTTTCCCACCATGATCTTAAACCCCCTTGCTCATAAGATCCCTCCTCCCTCTCTTCACCTGCTCTCCAGGATCTCAACCCAGTGATTGGCTGTGATTCACTGCACCTAATACTATCCATTACTGGGTGTAGGTGTTATAATGACAATTAGAGTAGTCACTAATCTGTTTTCAGGCATCCTCTCCACTATTGCCAGAAAGTCTTAGCAAGGGTCATCCTTCTGGATTCCTGAGAATTTCCCCAGCACCATATTTCTCTCTTGTTCCTAATGGCTCACTGTTATCAAGATATCTCTTTCATCGCTCTGTCAACTTAGTTTCTCAATCCCTCATGTTCCCTGCACCAATCCTGCCCCTTCTATACCCCTCCTAGTTTACCCAGGGTATCTTAACTATTTTCCATTCCTGAGTCCCTCCATGCCCCATGCCCTACTTCTGTAGAGTTGTGAATTGTATCCTGGTTACCCTTTGATTTATGTCTAATATTTGCATATGAGTGAGTGCATACCATGTTTGTCTTTCTGGATCTGTGTTACCTCATTCAAGATGATTTTTTTCTAATTCCATCCATTTGCATACAAATTTCATGATGTCATTTTTTTATTGCTGAGCAATAATCCATTCTGTAAATGTACCGCATTTTCTTTATCAGTTCTTTAGTTGAGGTGCATCTAGCTTGTTTCCAGGTTCTTGTTATTACAAATAGTGCTGCTATGAACAATTTTAGCAGGTGTCCTTGTGATATGATAGAGCATCTTTTGGGTATGCGCCCAAAAGTGATAATGTTGGGTCTTGAGGTAGGTTGGTTCTCAATTTTCTGATAAACTGCCATACCATACTGATTTCCAGAGTGACTGTAAACTTTTGCACTTCCACTGGAATTGGAGGAGTGTTCCCCTCACTCCACATCCCCTCCAACATAAGCTATAGTCAATGTTTTTTTTTTATCTTAGCCATTCTGACAGATGTAAGATAGAATCTCAGTGTCATTTTGATTTTCATTTCCCTGATGGTCAAGGATGATGAGAATTCTGCACGGAAACCAACTGAGAAAATTCAGAGAACCATTGGGCTTTTGTTTCTGGTTGGGAGGCTTTTAATGATTGCTTCTATTTCCTTGGGGATTAAAGGTCTATTTATATATTTTGTCTCATCTTGATAAAATTTGGTATGAAGCACTTATCCAGAAAATTGTCCATTTCTTTTAAAATTTCCAATTTTCTGGAGTACAAGTTTTGAAGTATGACCCAATGATTCTCTGAATTTTCTCAGTGTCTATTGTTATATCCGCCTTTTCATTCCTGAATTTGATAATTTGGATATTCTCTCTCTGCCTTTTGATTAGTTTGTATAAGGGTTTGTCTATCTTTTTCATTTTCTGGATCTCTGTGAGTTCAAGTCCACAAGGGCTATATGGGAGAAACAGAACCAGGAAGTGGTGACATACACCTTTAATCCCACAAAGTAATATGGCAGGACAAAGAACGATATACGTGTATCCCAATAAAGCTTACCTGGCGATCAGAGAACAGAGCCATCCACCAAAGTAAACATAAAGTCAGGCAGTGGTGGTACACAACTTTAATCCAAGGAAGTAATATGGCAGAACACAGAAAGTTGTATAAGGCATGAGGAAACAGGAAGTCACTCACTTGAGGCTGAGAATTTCATAAAGGTAAGCTAGTGGCTGGCTGTTCTGCTTCTCTGATCTTTCAGCTTTCACCCACATAATTTGCTCTGGGTTTTTTATTATAAGACCTTTTAATATTCAAGTTATATCTAGCACCCAACATTTGTGGGACAAATTCAAGAAAAAGAGGCTTGCCTGTGGCCTTGTCTACCCCAGTTTATGCCCAAGCTTCATGCAGTTGGAGTTTCCACTCCACATTGCCTGGAGTTACTACACTGCTGGCTAAGACTATCTCCTGGAAACTCCCCAGACCCAGGTTCCAAAAACACCAGAATTAGCTGCATTCCCACATTTCCCTGTACAAACAGCTGGCTCTCTAGTTTCTTCCATTTAGCTTTCTCTGGGCCTGATTTTTGGACTGCTGCCACAGTATCATCTGAATCATCCTTGTCAGCAGTTTTGGTGAGTCAATTAAGATTTCTTAGAAGGAGAGATAGGTTAAAGATATCCCCACACACACATTAAAAAATGGGAAACCTTTTTACAATGGAGGGTGCTTGGTCTCTGATAACACCCTAGGTGGTCTGAAAAATGGAACAGCTGAATGAGAGGACTATTAATGTTGATGGGATAGATGTAATGTCAATTATAAATATTATATGTCTGGTTATCTCTGTTTTATCATTTAAAAAGTTGGTTAATGCCAGTGCCAAGATAAAAATTTTAGAAAAAAAACCTTGTTAAACAGATCATAGAGAAATTAAGGCCAAGATGGAGGGATTTAAAGGTGAACGAATCTCAGCATTGCATTGTATTGTTAGGAGAAACACCCCAAGAACTTTAAATAGGCAACCTTAATCTATCCAGTAACCATACAGGACTGCCAAAAGCTCAAGCTGTGTACAAGCTGATTAGACTCCTGTGCAAATGTTAGATTTAAGGAGATTCAAAGAAGCTCTAGTGTCATATGGTATGCATTCTCCATTCATGAAGCAAATGTTAAACTCATGGTCAACTTTCAATAGAATTATCCCTCAAGACTGGCAAGAATTGGTTACAGCAGACTTAGAGGCTGGTCCTAAGTTACTATGGAGAACCTGATGGAAAGATGAGGCTAAGACCTTTGAACAATGATATAGGGCTAGAGGTTTGGAGATTTGCCAAGATCAACTTCTTGAAAAGGTGATTATACTGATATACAAAGACAATCTTTATATGATGACCACACCCCAATTTTATGCCAAATGGCAGCCTTGAGTGCTTGGGTCAGAACAGAAGAAGTAGAAAAGAAAACTGAGTCATTTATAAAACTTATACAGGGTCCAAAAGAAACTTTTGCTGGTTTCTTACAAAGGATGTTTTCAGCAATAAATAGAATGATAACAAATTCAGAAGCTAGAAAGATAACAATTTAATCTCTGGCTTTTGGAAATGCTAATGCAGCATGCAAAAAGGTAATTGGGCCATTAAGACAAGTTCAGCACTTTTGGAGGAATGGATCCAAGATACAATGAATATTGAATTTCATGATCATGATGATGCTTGGATAGGAGAGGTCATTTCCAGAGGTTTGAACAAAAATAGTAATGTTAGATATTTTATTTCCAGTAAACAAGGTCACCTTAAAAGGGACTGTAAACAGAGAATTCCTAGAAACACTGTTTTTTCAAGGAACAATGACAACAGAACACCCCTCCTTTCTGAATTATGTTGAAGTTATGGTAAAGGCAAATATTGGACAAATGAATGTAGATCAACAAGGGACAGACAAGGTAATCCTTTGCCTTTGACATCAGGAAACTCCCTGAGGAGCCTCTTGCAGGCCCCTATGATAAACTTGTTTCAGCCCTTTCCTGCCAGTATAGAAAAAACCCCTTCTCAGAGTATTTAAAGAGCCTAATGCTTTTGTAAAAAACCATAGTGCTCAGGGGAATAGCACAGCTATAGAAGAGAGAAAAACAATTCAGGAGAAACCATGAAGTGAATTTTTTGGCAAACTTCTATAAATGAACAAAGACCAAAATTAAAAATATGAATAAATGATGTTCTCATTGAAGGTCTTGTAGACACATGTGTGGATGTAAAAATAATTGCACGTGAATCTTGGCAGCCAATTTGGCCTCTTCAGGAGGTACATGTTCAGCTTTTAGGAACTGGAACATTATTTCAATTAAAACAGAGCAGAAGATGGGTCAAATGTATAGGTCCAGAAAAACAGAGAGGAAAATTACAGCCATATGTGACTAATATACCTATGAATCTATGGGAACATGATTTATTACTACAATGGAATACCCAGATTAACATGCCTCCAATCTCAGAAACAAACCATAAGCTAACATATGTTTCTGAGACTAATATTAGAAGGTATTATAAAGAACAGTCACCAACCATCCAGATTGTACAAGAACAGGGCACAACAGCTGCTGAACTTTCAAAGACACCAACAGCCCAAACTTTAAAATGGTTAACAGAAAATCCTGAATGAGTTCAGCTATGGTCTTTAACAAAAGAGAAACTATAGGCTTTAGAACAACTAGTAAAAGAGTAGTTAAATGCTCAGCATATTGAATTATCAACCAGCCCTTGAAAATCTCCTGTATTTGTTATTATAAAGACATCTTGTAAGTGGAGAATGGTAACAGATCTAAGAGCTATTAACAAGGTAATTCAGTCAATGGGCTCTGTACAATCTGGAATTCCTTTGCCTTTTCTGTTAACTAAAGGATATCCTTTTATCAATTTAAAAGACTGTTTCTTCTCTATACCTTTACTAGAAAAAGACAGGAAAATTTGCCTTCATAGTACCTACTTATAATAATTCCCAGCCAGTCAAGAGATACCAATGGAAAGTTCTCCCACAGGGAATGTTAGATAGCCAAACCCTGTACCAATATTGTGTATGACAGCCATTGGAAGTAATACATAAACAATTTCCTACAATTTATCTACAATTTATCATTACTATAAAATGTCATTTTACTAGCTGATTCAAGTGTGGATACTTTAGAAAGAATGTTTGAAGAATAAAAATATTGCCTTCTTGGGGATTACAAAATACTCTACTGAAAATATACAAAAAGGAGATTCTATTAATTATTTAGGATATAAAATAGGTCTACAAAAATTAGACCCCAAAAGGTACACATTAGGAGAGATCAATGATGGACTCTTCATGACTTTCAATGATTATTCACAGACATTTCCAATCTATGGACCACTATTGGGATAGAAAATGGTGAACTGAGTAATGTGTTCAAACCTTAGAGGATAACAAGGACTTAAATAGTGCAAGAGCTGAACCTGAGAAAGAATTGGCTTTGGTGGAAAAGAAAATACAATATGCATATGTGGATTATGTGGATCCAAAGCTTGATTGCATTTTGGTTATTTTATACTCTAAGGACCTCCTACAGGAATTTTAATGCAGAGGGATGATCTCATAGTGGAATGGATATTTATACCAAATAAACAGAGTAAAATACTAAAAATATATGTGGAAATGATCTCTGAATTGATTTTAAAAGGAATATTGACACTTTGTCAATTAACAGGAATTGACCCAAGCAGAAGTTTTAGTGCCTTTAGCTAAAGAGGAAGTTGATAAATTATGGGCAGAAAGCCAACCTTGGCAAAGAGCTTGCAGCCTTTTTTTTTTTGGAGAGATTAACAACAAATATCCAAAAAGCTCTAGAATTAAACTTATAAAGAGAATCAACAGGATCCTGCCTTGCATTGTATAGGAAACACCAATATCTGGAGCCCCTACATTTTATACAGAGGCAAACAGACAAGGAAAAGCAGGTTAAAAATCAGAAAATTTAAGTGAAGTGGTTCAAGTCCTTATAATTCTACCTAAAAATCAGAATAGTATGACATTTTATTGGTATTAATGGATATTTTGGAACATCTCAACATAATTACTGACTCTTAGTCTACTGAAAGAGTTGTCTTAAATATTGTAACAACAGAATTTACCCCTGATGAGTTTGGATTAACTTCATTGTTTATTCAGTGACAAGATATAATCAGGAATAAGAATCATCCCTTATATATAATTCACATCTGATCTTATACAGGTCTGCCAGGCCCTCTAGCACAAGGAAATGATGAGATCTATCAACTCTTGATAGGAAATGTGCTGGAAGCCTCAGAATTCCATTAAAAATCATGTCAATAGTTAGGGTTTAAATAAGGATCTTTCCATAACCTGGCAACAAGGCAAAGAAATTATAAGGAAATGTCCTACTTGTTCTTTTATAATCAAACTCCACTACCAGTAGGATGTGACCCAAAGGGTACTCAGAGGAATAAAATCCGGCAGATGGATGCAGTTCATTTTGTATGATTTGGAAAATTGAAATATGTACACCACACCATTGATTTAGGATTTCAATTGGCAACTGCTCTGAGTTCTGAGAAGGCTGATTCTGTAAAGACTCATTTGCTAGAATTTATGGCCATCATGGTTATATCTGTACAAATTAAAACTGACAGTATTCCAACTTTTGTCCCTATAGATGAATTGCTAAAGGTCTTATGAAATAAAAGCCCAAAGCCAGATATAGGGGTAAAAACCTGAGAGATCAGAGGAATAGGAAAAGCCACAAGCTAACCTTACCTCACCTATTCCACAGATTCCAAAGAAACCTACTTTCTGTATACCCATGCCTATATGCCTTTCTGTTCTGCTATCTCATTGCTCTCTGTCTAGCTACTTCACTTCCTCTTCCTGCCCAGCTCTGTCACATCCTATCTGTTTGTACAGACCTCCAGACCTCTATGGTTAGTTCTGGGATTAAAGGCATGTGTTACCATGTTTGGCTCTTTTTCCATTGTGGCTTTCAACTCACAGATATTCAGACAGATCCCTGCCTCCCAAATGACAGGATTAAAGGTGTGTGCTATCATTGCCTGACTTCACTGTCTAATATAGTGGCTGGTATATTCCTCTGATCCTCAGATTAACTTTATTGGGTTGCACAAATAAAATATCATCACATGTCCATGGAAAAATGAAAGAGTTTTTTGCTTATTATAATATAATGCATATTACAGGCATACCACACAATCCTACAGGCCAAGCAGTCATAGAAAGATCAGTTACATTCTAAAGCATATTTTAAATAAACAGAAAGGAGTAACAAAAACCTCCAGAAATAGATTATATAATGCTCTGTTAACTTTGAATTTTCTCAGTGCTAATGAGAAAAGAACAACAGCTGTGAAGAGACACTGGATAGTAGAAAAAAACCACAGTATTAAATCAGCCTGTGTTCTTTAAAGATGTGCTGACTTCAGAATGGAAACCAGGATATGTACAAGGTTTTGCTTTTGTTTCTACAGGAGAAGAAAAGCTATGCATACCATCAAACTGATAAAGGTCTTATTTCAACAAGAGAGACCTCTTAATTAGAAGTTCATTGACCAACATGACCATTCAATTTAAACTAACTTATAGCACTAACAAATGCTTTTCATTTAATCAGATATAACTTGCAGAAAGGGAACTATGGTGATATTTTATTTGTACTGAATTGTGATTTTATTTGTATGTTAATAAAGTTGCCTGGGGGTCAGAGCTAATAGCAAGCCCTAGCAGAGCTGGATGTTTGTGCCGCATGCCTTTAATCCCAGCACTTGGTAAGCAGAGCTAGGTAGATCTCTGTGTGTTCAAGGATACAGCCAGCATTGGAGACACACACTCCAATGTGTGTCTGGAGGTCTGTACAGACAGGCAGTGACGAGACAGTCACGTGGTTGGGTTTACAACCAATGAGAAGGCAGAACAGAAAATTTATTTAAAGACAAACAGACAGGAAGTAGCTCTCTTTCGTAGAGGTCTCTTTGCTGAAGAGGACAGCTGCAGCAGGCGGGTAAGGTTCTTAGCTCTGACCTCTTAGGCTTTTATCTTTATATTGGCTCTGTGTTTCTTATTTAATAAGACGGTTGTTTACATCTACAGGGAACATCCCAAAAGTCAGGGTTGTGGAAGGGCTTTTGTTTTTGTCTTTCAGGAAAATCAAGGCTAAGGAATCTGAAGAACATGGGACAAACACAACATCTGAAAAAAAACGTACAAATCATCCAGAAAAAAATGTCCAAAGGAAAAAAGTAAATTGGCCTATTGGTATATCACATATCTAACAGGATAAAATTTCATAAGTTTGTTGTTTCTGTTATTCTCTATAGACACATAATGTAGATGGTCTTTATATAGTCCCAGTTCAATTAAATATTAAAGGTGGTTTGGAGTTTATATGTGGCTCTCTCCTTCTCTAAACACAAGCATGCTTGTTAAAAGAAAATGCAAAAATCTCTGTATAATATCATAAGAGCCACCTTACATTGGACGGAAGATAAATCAAAATTAAGGGACTATTCTATTGCCACTACTCTTATACTTCTTTTCTTCTATTTTGACTCTTTAAAACTTTTCTTAAGATATGAATTTTAAATCAAAATTATATATATGTATATATATATATATACATATATTAAACTTTTGTCATGATGTTAATGGTCATATAGTATACTACCTATTTCTAGAAAATAGGTTCATCTAGTTTCCTGTACATGCTTTTGGGTTTGAGTCTCTATCAGTTTTCTGCAAGGAACCATGATTGTTTTATTTTTTTTAAATTTTATCTATTTTTAAATTTTTAAAAAAATTTTTAAATTTGATTTAATGTTGCATATCAGCCATGGATTTCCCTGTCTTCCCTCCTCCCACGCCCCCCAAGTCCACCTCCCATTCCCATCTCCTCCAAAGCAAGGACTTCCCTGGGGATTCAGCTCAACCTGGTAGATTCAGTCCAGGCAGTCCCCTGCTCCCAGGCTAAGAAAAGTGTCCCTGCATAGGCCGCAGGTTCCAAACAGCCAGCTCATGCACTAAGGACATGTCAGAGTCTCACTGCCTGGGTGCCTTCCAAACAGTTCAAGCTAATCAACTGTCTCACTTATCCAGAGGGCCAGATCCAGTTGGGGGCTCCTCAGCTATTGGTTCATAGTTCATGTGTTTCCACTAGTTTGGCTATTTGTCCCTGTGCTTTTTCTAATCTTGGTCACAAATATTCTCGCTCATACAATCCCTCCTCTTTCTTGCCAATTGGACTCCTGGAGTTCTACCTGGGGCCTGGCCGTGGATATCTGCATCCGTTTCCCTCAGTCCTTGGATGAGATTTCTAGCATGACAGTTAGGGCGTTTGGCAATCCTATCACCACAGTAGGTCAGTTCGGGCTTTCTCTCGACATTGTCTATTGTGGAGGCATCTTTGTGGATTTCTGTGGACCTCTCTAGCACTTTGCTTCTTCCTATTACCATGTGGTCTTCATTTATCATGGTCTCTTATTCCTTGTTCTCCCTCTCTGTTCTTGATCCAGCTGGGATCTCCTGCTCCCCTATGCTCTCTTTCCCTCGAACCTTGCCCTTCATTACCCCCACTCACGTCCAGGTTGCTCATGTAGATCTCATCCATTTCTCTGTCATTGGGCAATCCCCGTGTCTTTCTTAGGGTCCTATATTCTAAGTAGCCTCCCTGGAGTTGTGAGTAGCAGTCTAGTCATCCTTTGTTTTACATCTAGTATCCCCCTATGAGTGAGTATATACCATGTTTGTCTTTCTAAGTCTGGGTTACCTCACTCAGGAGGATTTTTTCTAGATCCATCCATTTGCCTGTGAACCTCATGATGTCATTGTTTTTCTCTGCTGAGTAGTACTCTATTGTGTATATGTACCACATTTTATTTATCCATTCCTCAGTTGAAGGGCATCTAGGTTGTTTCCAGGTTCTGGCTATTACAAACAATGCTCATATGAACATAGCTGAGCAAGTGCCCTTGTGGCATGATTGAGCATTCCTTGGTTATATGCCCAAGAATGGTATAGCTGGGTCTTGGGGGAGATTGATTCCCAATTTTCTAAGAAAGCGCCATATTGATTTCCATAGTGGTTGTAAAAGCTTGCATTCCCACCAACAGTGGAGGAAAGTACCCCTTGCTCCACATCCTCTCCAGCATAAGCTGTCTTCAGTGCTTTTGATCTTAGCCATTCTGATGGGTGTAAGGTGGTATCTCAGAGTCATTTTGATTTGCATTTCCCTGATGATTAGGGATGTTGAGCAATTCCTTAAATGTCTTTCAGCCATTTGAGCTTCTTCTGTTGAAATTTCTCTGTTTAGCTCTCTAGCCCATATCTTAATTGGACTGTTGAGCATCTTGATGTCTAATTTCTTGCGTTCTTTATATATTCTGGATATCAGCCCTCTGTCAGATGTGGGGTTGGAGAAGAACTTTTCCCATTCTGTAGGCTGTCGCTTTGCCTTGTTGACCATATCCTTTGCTCTACAAAAGCTTCTCAGTTTCAAGAGGTCCCATTGATTGATTGTTTCTCTCAGTGTCTGTGCTACTGGTGTTATATTTAGGACGTGATCTCCTATGCCAATGTGTTCAAGACTACTTCCTACTTTCTCTTCTATCAGGTTAAGAGTAACTGGATTTATGTTGAGGTCTTTGATCCACTTGGACTTAAGTTTTGTGCACAGTGATAGATATGGATCTATTTGCAGTCTTCTACACATTGACATCCAGTTATGCCAGTTGAAGATGTTTTCTTTTTCCATTGTACACTTTTGGCTTCTTTGTCAAAATTTTATGTTCATAGGTGTGCAGATTAATGTCAGGGTCTTCAATTCGATTCCATTGGTCCCCATGAGATTTTTACCAGTACCAAACTGTTTTTATTTCTGTAGCTCTATAATAGAGCTTGAGCTCAGGGATCGTGATGCCTCCAGAGGTTATTTTATTGGACAGGATTCTATTGGCTATCCTGGGTTTTTTGTTTTTCCATATGAAGTTGAGTGTTATTCTTTCCAGGTCTGTGAAGAATTGTGTTGGTATTTTGATGGGGATTGCATTGAATCAGTAGATTGCTTTTGGTAAGATTGCCATTTTTACTATGTTAATCCTGTCTATCCATGAGCATTGGAGATCTTTCCATTTTCTGACATCTTCTTCAATTTCTTTTTTCAGGGACTTAAAGTTCTTGTCATATAGGTCCTTCACTTGCTTAGAGTTACCCCAAGTTATTTTATATCATTTGTGGCTATTGTAAAGGGTCATGTATCTCTGATTTCCTTCTTAGCCTGTTTGTCAATTGTATATAGGAGGGCTACTGATTTTTTTGAGTTGATCTTGTATCCCGCATTGTTGCTGAAGGTGTTTATAAGCTGTATCAGTTCCTTGGTTGAAATTTTGGGGTAACTCATGTATACTATCATGTCATCTGCAAATAGGGAAAGCTTGACTTCTTCCTTTCCAATTTATGTCCCCTTAATCTCCTTATGTTGTCTTATTGCTCTGGCTAGAACCTCAAGTACTATATTGAATAAGTATCGGGAGAGTGGACAGCCTTGCTTTGTTCCTGATTTTAGTGGAATTGCTTTGAGTTTCTCTCCATTTAATTTGATGTTGGCTGTTGCCTTGCTGTAAATTGCCTTTATTATGTTTAGGTATGTTCCCTGTATTCCTGATCTCTCCAAGACCTTTATCATAAAGGGGTGTTGGATTTTGTCAAATGCCTTTTCTGCATCTAGTGAGATGATCGTGTGTTTTTTTTTCCAGGTTGTTTATATGGTGTATTACATTGAGAGACTTTTGTATGTTGAACCACATTTGTATTCCTGGGATGAAGCCTACTTGATCATGGTGGATAATTGTTTTGATGTGTTCTTGGAGTCTGTTTGCCAATATCTTATTGAGTATTTTTGTGTCAATGTTCATGAGGGAGATCAGTCTGTAGTTATCTTTCTTTGTTTCATCTTTGTTTGGTTTAGGAATCAGGGTAATTGTAGCCTCATAGAAGGAGTTTAGTAATGTTCCTTCTGTTTCTATTGTGTTGTACTATCAACTCTTCTTTGAAGATCTGGTAGAATTCTGCACTGAAATCATCTGGTCCTGTGTTTTTTTTGGTTGGGAGACTTTTAATGACTGATTCTATTTCCTTAGGGATTATTGGACTATTTAAATAGTTTATCTGGTCTTGATTTAACTTAGGTATGTGGTACCTATCCAGAAAATTATCCATTTCTTTTAGATATTCCAGTTTTGTGGAATAGAGTTTTTTGAAGTATGACCTGATGATTTTCTAGATTTCCTCATCGTCTGTTATTTTGTCCCCCTTTTCATTTCTGATTTTCTTAATTTGGATGCACGCTCTCTCTCTTTTGCTTATTTTGAATAAGGGCTTGTCTATCTTGTTGATTTTCTCACAGAACCAAATCTTTGTTTCATTAATTTTTTTGTATTGTTCTCTTCGTTTCTATTTTATTGATTTCAATTCTCAATTTGATTATTTCCTGGTGTCTGTTCTTCCTGGGTGAGTTTGCTTCTTCCTGTTATAGAGCTTTCAGATGTGCTGTTAAGTCACTAGTGTGAGATTTCTCCAATTTCTTTATGTGGACATTAGTGCTATGGATTTCCCTCCTAGCACTGCTTTCAAAGTGTCTCATAAGTTTGCATATGTGGTATATTCATTTTCATTAATTTGTAGGAAGTCTTTAATTTCTTTCTTTATTTCTTCCTTAACCCATTGGTGATTCAGTTGAGTATTATTCCGTTTCCATGAGATTGTAGGCTTTCTGTAATTTTTGTTGTTGAAATCTAACTTTAAGCCATGATAGAATGCAGGAGGTTATTCCAATTGTTTTGTATCTGTTGAAATTTGTTTTGTGGCCATGTAGGTGGTTGATTTTATAGAAGGTTCCATGGGGTGCTGAGAAGGTATCTTCTTTTTTGTTAGGATGGAATGTTCTGTAGATATCGATTAAGTCCATTTGAGACATAACATCAGTTAAGTCCTTTATTTCTCTGTTAAGTTTCGATTTGGCAGATCTGTCCAGTGTTGAAAGTGGGGTGTTGAAGTCTCCCACTATTAATGTGTGGGGTTTTATATGTGATTTAAGCTTTAGTAATGTTTCTTTTACATATGTGGGTGCTCTTTTGTTTGGGGCATAAAGGTTCAGAATTGAAACTTCATCTTGGTGGATCTTTCCTGTGATGAGTATGTAATGCCCTTCTTGATCTCTTTTGATTGATTTTAGTTTGAAGTCTATTTTGCTGGATATTAGGATGGCTACACCCACTTGCTTCTTAAGACCATTTGATTGGAAAGTTTTTTCCCAGCCTTTTATTCTTAGGTAGTGTCTATCTTTGAATTTGAGGTATGTTTCTTGTATGCAGCAGAAAGATGTGTCCTGCTTTCATATCCATTCTGTCATCCTGTGTCTTTTTATAGGTGAATTAAGTCCAGTGATATTAAGGGAAATTAATGACCAGTTATTGTTCATTCCTGCTATTATTATTATTATTATTAATTATTATTATTATTATTATTTTTGGTGGTAGTATATGCTTACTTCTCTTTTTGGGGTTTTACTGCTATGTTGTTATCTGCTGCCTGTGTTTTTGAGGGTGTATCTGACTTCCTTAGGTTGGAATTTTTCTTTAATGCTTTCTGTAGGGCTGGGATTATGGATAAGTTTTGTTTAAATCTGGCTTTGTCTTGGAATGTCTTGTTCACTCCGTCTATGATGATTGAAAATTTTGCTGGGTATATTAGTCTAGGCTGGTATCCATGGTCTCTTAGTGTCTGCATTACATCTGTCCAGGTCCTTCTGGCTTTCAAAGTCTCCATTGAGAAATTGGGTGTTATTCTGATGGGTTTGCCTTTATAAGTCTCTTGGCCTTTTTCCTTTGCTGCTCTTAATATCCTTTCTTTATTCTGTATGTTTAGTTGTTTAATTATTATGTGGCGAGGGGACTTTTTTGGGGGGTCTACTCTGTTTGGTGTTCTATAGGCTTCTTGTGTCTTCATAGGCATTTCCTTCTTTAAGTTGGGAAAGTTTTTTTCTATGATCTTGTTGAATATATTTTCTGTGCCTTTGAGTTGGTATTCTTCTCCTTCTTCTATCCCTATTATTTGTAGGTTTGGTCTTTTCATAGTGTCCCAAATTTCCTGGTTATTTTGGATTATGACTTTGTTGGCTTAAGTGTTTTCTTTGACTGATGAATCTATTTCTTCTACTGTATCTTCAATGCCAGAGATCCTATCTTCCATCTCTTGCATTCTGTTGGTTATACTTGCATCTGTAGTTCCTGTTCGTTTGCTTAGATTTTCTATTTCCAGCATTCCCTCTGTTTGTGTCTTCTTCATTTTTTCTATTTCTCTTTTCAGGTCTTGGACTGTTTCCCTCATCTGTTTCATTGCTTTTTCATGGTTTTCTTTCAGGGATTTATTGTTTTCTTCTGCTTTATTTGTCTTTTCTTCTAGTTTTTTTATAGTATTCTTGCCATTTTTTGTTTGTCTGTTCCTCAATTTCATTTTTGATTTCTTCTTTATATGCTTCTAGCATCTTCATGATGTTATTCTTAAGGTTGCTTTCTTTTGCTTCTTCCATTTTGTGATATTCAGGTCTTTTTGTTGGGGGAGGGCTAGGTTCTGGTGTTGCTGTATTGCTCTTTATTTTGTTGTATGTACTTCTGCCTTGACATCTGCCCATCTCCTCATGGATTCCTTCTTGGTCTTAACAGTGCTCTTGGTCCAGACAGAGCTGACAGATTTGGTGTTTCAGGAAGCCTCTCTGGTCCAGATGGGTACTGGGGGCTGGTCTCCAATTCTCAGGATGTGTGTGTGTGTGGGCATCTAGGGTGGATGGGTGTGGGGGCAGGGCATGTAGACTTCAGGGTCTGTCGAGGGTCTTAAAGAATGGGAACCCTCCCAGGGGCCCCGCCCAATGGCCAGAAACTGGGGCCAAGTTGGACAGGTCTTCCCTGGAATGGCTGGTGCCCAGGTATGGGACCTAGCGGCAGGCCTCCCTGGGTATGACCCCAGGTACTCACCTCTGGTCCAGATTGGCACTGGGGGCTAGTCTCCAATTCTCAGGTAGTGGGGTGAGGGGTTTCAGGCATAGGGGTGTGGGGGCAGGGCGTGTATACTGCAGAGTCTGCCAGGGGTATCTTGGAGAAGGGGAACCTTCCTGGGGGCCCAGCCAGATGGCCGGAAACTGGGGTAAAGTTGGGCAGGTCTTCCCCGGAATGGCTGGTGCACAGGGATGGGCCCATGATCACTTTCAACAGCAACGTTGAAGTCTACAAAAATATGATGGGGCCACACAATGATGGTTCCATCAGGATGATGATAATACCAATAAACTGAGAAACACCTCCCAAAGATTGGGTTTGGACTACAAACTGCCCAGGACAATTTTGAGACAGCTAGCTGAGATGATTCAGCCTCACAGACTACTTGAGAAAGGACTTGAGACAAGCCCTGCATTTTTCCATTATGCAGAGACTGGACAACAAATGATACAGCTAACTCTCCCAGTACTTAGCAATTAACCTCAAATTTTCTTTTCTGCATCTCCAGCCACACTATGACATACCATTCTCTTATTGTAGTGTATTTTTTTTATCTGAGGCAGGGTTTCCTGGAACTCGATTTGTAGACCAGGCTGGCCTTGGACTCACAGAGATCCGCTTTCCTCTGACTCCTGAGTCCTGGGATTAAAGGCATGCACCACCACTGCCCAGCTGTATTTTCTTCATTGCACTTAACATTATTTTGTGCAGCAGCAATACTAAATATTTTCCTTAATTTTATCTGTAAGTCTCCCATTCAACAATGGGCTGTTTCTTATCCCATCTATCACCCATTAAGAAAAAATGATTTGAGTCTTGCTGCCCCAAACCCTATTCCAGAGTTCTTGGTAATCACCTACCTGCTGTGGATGATTTATTGACAAATAAAATGCTGATTGACCAGTAGCCAGGCATGAAGTATAGGCCGGACAAAGAAAGAGGAGAGGTCTGGGAAGTGGAAGGCTGAGGCAGAGAGAAGCTGCCAGCTGCCGCCATGAGAAGATGTTAAGATACCGTCTTTTAGGGACCTCCGGCTATGTGGCTATGAGGACGTCATTATCCATGCTAGGTGAAAGAGTTCCTGCTTTGGAGCCCCCTCTGCTTCTATGTTCACATTAAAGAGAGGTGTGCGAAACAAAATCAGCTGAGGACCTGGTGAGGTGAAGAGAATGGAAGGAGAAGAGCCTAAGAGCCGAGAGTCCAAGAGAAGGTCTGAAGCCCAGCAGGGAGATTCAGGAGCCAGAGGAGGAGGAGGGCATCAGGGGCCAGCCACCCAGCTACACAGCAAGCCATGGAGTAAGAGGTGACTTTGGATCCTGTATTTCAAGAAGCTCTCAAAAGAACTTATCAAGACCACCCAACCACTGAACCAGATCACCAGAATCGTAAGTATACACCTCACCGACTGAGAACAGGGGTGGTCAGCTTGCCCTGGGAAACAGATTTTTAGTTTCTCATTTCCTGGTGCTTGAAGTTTCTCATTTCTGAGGCTTGGAGGTGTAAGCCTGAAGGGTTAGGGTC
This sequence comes from Peromyscus nudipes, assembly GCA_902168325.1. NCBI lineage: Eukaryota > Metazoa > Chordata > Mammalia > Rodentia > Cricetidae > Peromyscus > Peromyscus nudipes. Next base: position 3,233 of record CABHPH010130834.1, on the reverse strand, counting down.
TTACACCATCTGCACTAAGCAGAGAAAGAGATGAGTAGACGCCAGCAGAAAAATACAGGCAACAACATAAAGACCTATATGACAACACCAGAACCTACCGACTCTACAATTGCAAGTCCTGAACATACCAAGGCAGAAGAAACAGAAGAAATCAATCCTAACAATGACTTTAAGAAGATGATAGAGGCCCTTAATGAAGAAATAAAAAATACCCTTAAAGAGGAAATAAAAAATTCCCTTAAAGGGGAAATGAAAAACTCCATTAAAGAGGAAATAAAAATTCCCTTAAAGAGGAAATGAAAAACTCCATTAAAGAGGAAATGAAAAACTTCCTTAAAGAGGAAATAAAAAATTCCCTTAAAGAAATGGAAGAAAAAACAAACAAAAAATTGGAAGAAAGCAAAGAAAACCAAGAAAATATAATTAAACAGATGAAAGAAACATTCCAAGATCTGAAAAAAGAAATTGAGACAACAAAGAAAACACAAGCTGAGGGAATGCTGGAAATAGAAATCCTGACTAAACGAACAGGAACTACAGAAACAAGCATAACCAACCGAATACAAGAGATGGAACAGAGATTCTCTGACACTGAAGACACAATAGAGAAAATAGATTCATCAGTCAAAGAAAACACTAAAGACAAAAAAGTCGTAACACAAAACTTCCAAGAAATCTGGGACACCATGAAAAGACCAAACCTAAGAATAATAGGGATAGAAGAAGGAGAAGAATACCAACTCAAAGGCACAGAAAGTATATTCAACAAAATCATAGAAGAAAACTTTCCTAACCTAAAGAAAGAAATACCTATGAAGATACAAGAAGCTTACAGAACACCAAACAGGCTGGATCCAAAAAGAAAGTCCTCTCGCCACATAATAATCAAAACATTAAACATACAGAACAAAGAAAAAATATTAAGAGCTGCAAAGGAGAAAGACCAAGTAACATATAAAGGCAAACCCATCAGAATAACAACAGACTTCTCAATAGAGACTATGAAAGCTAGAAGGTCCTGGACAAATGTTATGCAGACACTAAGAGACCATGGATGCCAACCCAGACTTTTATACCCAGCAAAACTCTCAATCACCATAGGCGGAGTAAACAAAATATTCCATGATAAAACCAGATTTAATCAATATCTATCCACAAACCCAGCCCTACAGAAAGCACTAGAAGGGAAAATCCAACCCAAAGAAGCTAAACACACCCATGAAAACTCAGGCAATAGTTAAACCCACACGAACAAACACCAAAGAAGGACAACATAACACAACCACAAAAAATAACAGGAATTAACAATCACTGGTCATTAATATCCATCAATATCAATGGTCTCAACTTACCTATAAAAAGACACAGGCTAACAGAATGGATAAGAAAACAGGATCCATCCATCTGCTGCATAGAAGAAACACACCTTAACTTCAAAGACAGACACTACCTCAGAGTAAAGGGCTGGGAAAAGGCTTTCCAAGCAAATGGACCTAAGAAACAAGCTCGTGTAGCAATCCTAATATCTAATAAAATAGACTTCAAACTAAAATCAATTGAAAGAGATCAGGTTGGACATTACATATTTATCACAGGAAAAATCCACCAAGATGAAGTCTCAATTCTGAAAGTTGGGAAGTCTTGGGAAAAGTTGGTCTTTCTTTCTCCGTGGGAAAAAATCTTTCTCTTAAACTAAAAAGCTTTTCTTAGAAAATTTGGGCGGGATATCTCTCTAAAAAACTTAAAAACTAAAGTCTTTCAGAACTCTCTCTCAAAAGGACAAAAATTAGAATCACCTGAAGATATTAGTATGGGGACCACCTGTGATTAGATCTAAGGGAAAACAACAAACCTCTTAAGACAGCAAAACTTCTCTAAGTTCTGTCTTTCAAGCTTTAAAAATCCTCCCTGCAATGCAGGAGGCATGGACAAGTTCCTAAAAACCTCTTCTAAGCTCTGTCTCTTCAAGCTAGTAAAAGACAGTGGGTCAGAGTACCCTGAGGGAAACACTTGGGAGAGTGTGGGTAAAGAGCTACAGAGAGCCCAAAAGGATAGGAAACTTTACCTGAGAAAAGCAAAAAAGCCAAGCTTTTCAGTTACAGCCCAGCTGAGGCATCAAGGGTTTTGTCTGAGTGAGCATTTCAGAATGAAGAGGTGCTCCTAATCATCCTAATGCAAAGATCCCCTGAAGCAATGCAAACTGTTAGCATTGCATCCTCTCTTCTGAGCAAAAACCCAGAGGCGACTGGCCAGTGTCTCTGAGTTGGAGTGCATTTCGGGGATACTAAGGTTCCTGGAGTTGTAAACTTCCTGGAGCACAGAGCTGAGGCAGGAAGGTGCAGGACCCAGGGGAAGATTGCTAATGAACAAACAAAGCTAAAGCCGGTGGGAACAGCACAGTTGCTCGCTTTCCTACAAGTCCCGGGTTGATAGGTCCACAGCTGCAAAAAGAAATCTGAGGAAAAGCTTTCCTATCAGAGTAAGGATCTTTCTGGGAAAACAGTAAAGCTGAACTGTATCTGAAGCAGTTGTGCTGTTGAGTCAGAACTCTGTCTGGGGAAACAGCCCAGCCGGGGCAGAACAGAACTATCCAGGAGTAAAGCTTTCTTTTCCATCAGAGAAAGCACTTCATTGAGAAAAGCTTTGTTTCAACTGACTCCTGTTTAATGAGGGAGTGTAGCCCTGAGGGGTGATTGCCTCTGGCATAAGCTCTGTCCTTGATGACCCACTGGGGGACTGGGCCAGGTGAAGGCCTGATAAGGCAAAACACCTGTCCTAATGGGAGTTTAGAAATGGCAAAAACCTCCCTTGTTAGATTTTCAGTCTATACGCAAACCACACAGACCTGGAAAACAAACGGAGAAGCCCCTACCTTCAGTAGCAGGGAAAGCCGCCACTGTAGTGTCAGAAACTGTTTCTGGGGTAGAGAGGATAAATTGAGACCAAACTGGGAACTGTCTGGGGAAAAAGACTCTGAAGAAATAGAAGGGACAAATTCCTCCCCAGAAAATGCATGACCTGTGAAAGCTGCTAAGAGTTTGAGGCAGATTCGGGGGGAAAGAAAGCCCCTACCTCCAAAGGCAGCTAGCAGAGGAACAGAGCAGCCTGAGATATCTGAAGCTCTGCAACTGGGGGGAAAGGAACAAGCAAAATGAGAATAAAATCAGTGGGAGAAAATTTCTCTGAAAGAGCTATGGAAAGGCTGTTGTAAATGCTTTTGTTTTTCACTGACT
>CABHPH010130833.1:8786-38132 GCA_902168325.1 Peromyscus nudipes | reverse complement strand
AATTTGACTACATGTAGAATTAACTAAAATCCTAGCATCTGGACACACCTGTGAGTGGTTTGTCATCATTGTGTTATCTAGATGGGAAGACCCACTGTGAATTTGGATCTTTTGAGGTGAGAAGAACCACTATAAATCTGGGCCACACCTTCTAGTGGCAGTGGACCTAGAAGGACATGGAAGAAGGAGGCTTTTACCTCATGCCTGATTGCCTCACTCTCATGGGCAAGTTCATCTGGAAACTATAAATTTCGGACCTCAACACAGACCAAACCCCAGCTGAGACATCCAGTTTCATGGAATGACTACCAGATTCTTGGCCTTTCTTTAAGGAGACAGACCTTGTTAGCATAGTGGGCCACAACCTGTAAGACACTCTAAGAAATCCCCATTTAATGTAGATTAATTCTATCAGTTCTCTTCTTCTAGAGAACCTTGACTAGTACAATTAAGTAAGTTCAATTTTCCTATTGGAAATTTTGGAAAGTTAAATATTATTACTTAGGTAGAAGTTTAGAGGCCAGGATAATCAATATGTTTGTGATCAACTTATGAAACTAAGGAGTTACTCTTAAAACAGAAGACTGTATATATACACACACACACACACACACACACAAACACACACACACACACACACACACACACAATCTTTATACTTGTTTCCAAGGAATAGTCAACATAAGGAAAATGATCTATTGGTTATTTTCATAATTTAAAAATCCACTTATAAAATCCATTACTGTATGCTAGCTACTGTATAAGGCAATTTGCCTTTATGTTCCTATTTACTGCTCTCTGCAGTTCTGGGAGATGAATACTATTATCACTCTATTTCACAGATGACGAAACAAAGTATTAAAATGATTAAGTCACTTGTCCAGTCTTCCTTGTAAATGAATGGCAAGAGGGGTGTGAGCCTGAGTATATCAGTCTCAAGCTGATCATATTCATCTGTGGCAGTAGCAGCAGCAGCAGCAGTAAGGGTGGCATCTATGGTGAAGTAGCCAGCATATACTGGGTATTCATTATATGCAAGTATCTGATCTTCAACCCACACAGCTGGCCTGGGGCATCCTCAACTGAGCCATGCAGAGAATGGTTCTAGACTCTCCCTGTGTCATTCAATGGCTAACAGCATCTCAGTGCCCACCAATATCAGGGATTCTGTATCTTTCTGTGGCATGTACCACCAGCACCCAAGAATGGATATTTCCATCAAGTCCCCAGAGTGAGACACCTGGGCAACTTTTCTGCTGCCATTGACTTAACAGCTGTGTCCTCTCGTACATCTGATCTCATCTGGGTTGGCCCTAGGAACTGTGGTTATTCCATGTATGTGTAGATCCGTAGGCTTCTTAGTATTCTCTTTAACCCTCAACAATTCTTGATAATACTTTCTTAATAATTACTTATGCGTCAACCCTTCTGTATCCACAGATCTCACCCTCTGATCTAGTCAATTGTAACAATACTAAACATGTACATTTCTTTCATCATTACTCTTATCATTATTCTTCAAACAAAATGCAACTATTTAATTAGTATTTTGATTTTGGCAGATTGTAAATGATCTACAGTATATAGGAGTATGTATGCATGTTCTACTGACATATACCATTCTGTAGGAGATATGAGCATCTTCTTATTTTGGTATTTGAGGGAAAGCTTAAGGCCAATTCTCCATAGATACTTGAAGTGACAGTATTAAACTAGGTGTTGTAGGCATTGCGTTAGTTTTGTTTCCTGACTGGAACATTACTAATGTAATGTAATATTTTCAAACAGTATATATAACAGAAACAGTCATTAGCTCATTTTTTATGTTAAACAACAGAAAGTCGTTAACATGATTTGGTTATATCTGTTAGTTCTGATGCTTGGTAGAAATGATTCTGCTCTGTTCCCATTATTTTTCCAAGTTTGGAATCATAATACAGTCCACCAGTGTCCCCTTCAAGCCTTGCACATTGTGCAGAAGTTATAAACCTCAGAAACAACAGGAATTCCCTCCTTCATGCAAGGGTGTTGACTTAATAGATAGGAATCTAAATCAATTGATACATTGTGATACCTTGAAATAATCCAGAATTGTGAGTGTTTCAGATGTATGATCCAATCAGATCAGTGTCACATGAACAAGGATTTACTATACATATGGATAGTTCCAGAAAGTCACACCCGAAATAACTTCTTGTGAAATACTCTTCCGGCCCCCAAGTGTTCATCACTGGGGGAACTTGGAGCAGCTGATAGCTCAGACCATTTCCTGTGACAAAGCTCTCCAGCGAGCCTAGGGAAAGACCGAGAATATAAAACCAAGAGAAATAGATCCTTCACTTTTGGAAAAGAAACAAGTTAAAGTGTTTCCAGCTTATCTGGGTGTTAGATTTTTGAGGCAACATAAAAAGACAGAGGCAGAAAGAGACCAGAGTCTGTCCTCAACAGATGAGACTGTGTTCATTAGTACATATAGTGAAGGACAGCCTCTCTGCTGTGGGAACAGATCATTTGCAAGGAGACAAGCTGGGCAGGACCCTTTATGGGGGGTGATTGGGAATGAGGAAGTTGATGCAGCTGTGGGAGCTTTGGGCCTATGAGTTCTCTTTCCTGGAATTGTTTGCTTCAGGGAAGACAGATTATCCTGAGAGACTGTCTCTGTAAACATTCCTCTCTGGGATGAGCAAGGTTGAGCAAGTCAGCTGTAATCTCACAGGAATTCTGTTTTTACAACAGAGGTATTCTATCTTAGAATCCTTATTTCATTTAGAAAACCTTAAGTGAACAGTTTTATAGTTATAGAAGCAGAAGAATCCAGCTTATCTGGGTGTTCGATTTTTGAGGCAACATAAAAAGACAGAGGTAGAAAGAGCTGCCAGTGTCTCAGAAATACACCAAATTTTCTATACCATCAGTTCTCAAAATGGGGTCTCTAGCCTAAGCACATCTCTCAAGAACAAAGTAAAAGTGCAGATTTGTGATTCCACCAAAAGAAAAGGAAAAAGAAAGCTACAGAAGTAAAAACATCACAGAGATGAGGGGTCCTTCAGGGTCTGTCTTTGGTAGTTGGTGGTTGATTCTGCTGCATTGACTCAAATTAGAGTCTCAGTCCTTATGAGTATCATACTTGGCCTCTCATCTCTCTGTGACTGCACTAGAGAGTGATTTTCTCTTCATCCCTCTTACCTGTGCTTTCCATTAATTGTAAATTGCTCTATCAATTGTATTGGCCATTATCCTAATGATTAACACAATGGATTATGAAATGAATCAATTTGATTCCAAATGTTTTATGCATTTGTACCTCAGAAATATTTCTTTACTCAGTGTTATAATGGCAAATAATGTCTTAGTAGATTCAATTTTCTTAAAATTTCACAAATTTATACTAATGTTCCACATGATGCTTCCTTGGAGAGGTTGTGTAAAACAGAACATGTAAATATATTGAGTGATGAGTCAACTCGATAATTTTCTAACAAGGAATCACATGTGTTTCACTTTATAAAAATAAGATTTATGTTCTTTTTAATCCTTAAGTAGTTAAAAATAGTTCCAAAAACTCAATCTAATTATCAAAAGTTTTCAAGTTGCTTCCCACTTCCCACACATCCTCAACAGTATTTAATAATGTTTTGGAAAGAGTGAATCAATTTATACTTTTATGTTTTGCAAATGAATTTTACTTTGCTGCAGTAAACTTTAAAAATAATTCTCTCTAGATAATCAGGTTAAGTAGATCATTCTCAGTATTGATTATGAAGAGAATTCTTAAATTCTCAGAAAACCATGTAAGCATAATGAAATATTTTGTCACATGATCCAACTAATTATATTCTTATTAGAAATTTTGTCCAGAAAACACAAATTTCTATTATAGCATTTGCAATATTTGTCTTTCAAAGGTTTGCATCTCTGCCATTTTTGTTTCCATGTGAGCCCTTTTCATATGCTCCAACCATGTGATGTCACCTACTATGCTTTGACAGACAGGGAGTCCTAAACTGTTGTGTGCTGATATATTGTGTCCCCCAATATATTGTGCACCCTAATAAAGCTTATCTGAGGATCAGAGGAAAAAGCCAGCCACTATACTAAACATAGAAGTCAGGCAATGGTAGCACACACCTTTAATCCTAGCATTCGGGAGGTAGCGATCCATGTGGATTTCTGTAAGTTCAAGGCCACACTGGGGAACAGAGTCAGGCATGGTGACACACACCTTTAATCCCAGCATTAACCGTAGCGGTCTGGAGGTCTGGACCGACAGACAAGAACTGATGTAGATTGGTAGAGAGAGGAAGTGAGATGCAAAACAGAAAGAAGGGCACATAGGAGTGGGTGTACAGGAAGTAGGTCTCTTTGGCTGAGGATTTCCACATGATAAGAACATGGCTGGTTTCTTTCTGCTTTTCTGATCTCTCAGTTTTTACCCCAATATCTGGCTTCGGGTTTTTTTAATTAATAAAACCATTTAGCAATTCATCTTACACTGTTGTCATGCTGTTTGGACATTCTCTCCACCAGAATGATGAATACAACCTATTTTATTTATAAAACAATCAATCTTCAGTGTTTTGTAACAGAAACACAAAACTAAGACTTTAACATGACCCTAACAATTGATTCTGAAACAATAATTCTTGATAAACATGAACATTGTTTTATAAAGTCTTCCTCCAAAACTAGAAGATCTTTTTCCCTGGGTCTTTTCTTCCTAGTAGGAAGGAATATGAATGACCATTAGTCACAAAAGAAAGGCAATCATGGAGGGAGATGTGGCACTACTCAGCATGTAACAAGAGCTTGTGGAAGTTCATGTCTTTTCTACTTAGAGGAAGACTTGTATGGAGATGTGTATGAATAAGTATGTAAAACAAATACAGATTTTATATAGAGGGAATTGTGAAATTTGTGACCTGTGTTCCAATTCTGAACAAAAATATAAAAAAAGCAAAAATCTTAAGACCTTTCTCTCACTGTAGATGGGACAGCTATCTGGCTAGACTGTTTCACAATTGTTTTTCCTTTTCTGTCTCATTTCTTCCTCTCTAAAAACACCTATTTAATGATTATTTTAAGGAAAGAATGGGTTTTTTTTAATTGCAGGAAGAAATGAAAAGGACATTTCAAATTAAGGACATAGAATTCAAAAGAACAGCAGGATTTATTTGTTTGTGTGGGTTACTTCTAAATAGTATAACATGGAAAAGGGGAGTGAGGATGGCTAACAAGCCCATGGGTGAATGTTCTACAGAAAAGTGGTAGAGTTCTCAGTGACCACAAGAACATAATCCAGAATGTCTAAAAGAGGATTTTCAATGTTCCCAACACAAGGAGATGATAAATACTTGAGGTGGTAAAAATATCAGTTCTTCTAATTTTGTCATTGCACATTTTATACTTATATTGAAATTTCACACTATACCTCAAAAATTTGTACAATTACTATCAGCCAGTTAAAATAAAAAAATAGTAAATGAAATGGAATATAAGATCAGAAAGAATGTATTTTACCTGAAAATATCCCTGATTTCTAATTTTTTATCTAGTAAAATAGAATCAATAAAATAACTTCATCGATCTTCTGAGAAGATACAAATGAGTGGAATTCACAGAGAATCTTGTATATCACCAGCCAAGGCCCTGTCAGTGATGGGCCTCTGTTTGTTCTTATTGAGCACAGCATTTGGTAGCTCAAAAACAAAAGATGTGTAGGAATTTGGGGGAATATACTAGATTGTAAATGTACTAATAGACCAGTTTTTGCAAAATTGTGACATCTATGGCAGTGTGTGTGTGTGCGTGTGCATATGCATGGGTTTGTGCATTTTTCTCTACAAGCCACCTATGCATAGAATCATGGGGTAGTTAATAGGAATGCAATTATTAAAATTTTGTCTTGAGCTAATTTCAGCAGACAAAATTTGGGTTCTTCTTTACAGGAAGCTAGCAACTTCTAGAAGAGCTAACTTTGAATATTTCATTATAACGTATTTACAAGGAAAAAGTAACTTTCATTTTCCCCATCTCCACTTTCATGAGCATCTATGTATTGATGTCCTTGGTCTGAGTCTCTGGACAATACTTTCCTAATATTTTTATTTATTCATTAATCCTTTTTGTTATCCTATTAACTTCATTTTTTGAAAACTTTTTCTTTTCTTTCTATCAGTTGCCCCTCCCTCCTCTCCTGTCAGTCCCTCTCCCCCGCCAAACCTCTGTATCCCTAAGACATTCCTCTCCTATCTCTTCAGAAAAGAGCAGGTCTTCCATAGATATCAAGAAAACATGGTCTATCAAGTTGCAGTAAGGCTTCCCCATATATAAAGGCTGGGCAAGACAATCCAGTATGAGGAGTAGGGTCCCAAATGCCAGTAAAAATTCACAGAGCTGCCGGGCGTTGGTGGCACACGCCTTTAATCCCAGCACTCGGGAGGCAGAGGCCGGCGGATCTCTGTGAGTTCGAGGCCAGCCTGGGCTACCAAGTAAGTTCCAGGAAAAGGTACAAAGCTACACAGAGAAACCCTATCTTGAAAAAAAAAATTCACAGAGCAGCTGCTCCCACTATCAGGAGTCCCACAAAGACTTACACAACTGCAACATATATACAGAGGGCTTAGGTCAGTCTCATGCAGGCTTTCTGGTTGTTGGTTCAGTCTCTGTGAGCCCCTATGAGCCTAGGTTTGTTGATTCTGTGGGTTTTCTGTGGTGTCCTTGACCCCTTTGGCTCCTACTGTCCTTCCTCCACCTCTCCAGCAGGATTCCCAGAGCTCCACCTGTTGTTTGGCTGTGGTTTAAGACATCTGTTTCCATTCGTTGTTGGATGAAGCCTCTCTGATGACAATGGGGCTAGGCACCAATCTCTGAGTAGAGCAGAATATCATTAGGCATCATTACATTGACTTTTTTCCCCCAGTCCTATTTGATTCTATCCTAGGTCTCTGGGCCATCTAGGCCCTGGGTTCTGGACCTCCAGGCAGTGTTAGGGGTGAGCTTACTCTCATGGCATGGGTCTCATGCTGGACTAGTCGTTGGCTGGTCACTTCCACAATCTCTGCCACCCTTACCCCAGAATATCCCATAGGTAGAACAGACTGTATGTCAAAGGTTATGTGGCTGTGTGGGTGTTTCAGTCCCTCCACTGAATGTGTCATTTGGTCATGGGAAATGACCAGTTCAGGCTATGTATCCACTATTGCTAAGAGTCTTAGCTAGGATCATCTTTGTTGATGTTTCCCTTGCATCAAGTTTCTACCCCACTGAGAAATGGCCCCTTTTCTAGTCATCTCTTCGAGCACTCTCTTCTTCTATGCCCCCACACCTAATCTATCATGTTTCCTTCCCCATATGTCTACCCACAAGATCTCTTCTATTTTTCCCTTCCCAGGGAGATGAGAGTCCTCCTTTGAGTCCTTCTTGTTACCTAGCCTCTCTGGGACTGTGGATTGTAGCATGGTTACCCTTCACTTTATAGATAATATCCACTTCTCAGTAAGTATTTAACTTGTTTGTCTTTCTTGGTCTGGGTGACCTCACTCAGGATGATTTTTTTTTCTAGTTCCATCCATTTGCCTGCAATTTTCACATTGTCATTGTTTGTAACATCTGAGTAATACTCCATTGTGTAAATGTACCACATTTTCTTTATCCATTCTTTGATTGAGGGACACATGGGCTGTTTCCCAGTTCTGGCTATTATAAATAAAGCTTCTATGAACATAGTTGAGCAAGTGTCCTTATGGTATGATTGAGCATCCTTTAGGAATATGCCCAAGAGTGGTATAACTGGGTTTTGAAGTAGATTGACTCCCCATTTTTTGAGAACCCACCATATTGATTTCCAAAGTGGCTGTATAAGTTTACATTTTCACCAAAAATGGGGAAGTGTTCCCCTTACTCCACATCCTCTCCAGCATGAGCTGTCACTTTTGTTTTTGCTCTTAGCCATTCTGACAGGTGTAACATGGAGTCTCAGAGTCATTTTGATAGGCATTTCCCTGATGACTAATGATGGTGAACATTTCTTTAGGTGTTTCTCAGCCATCTGAGATTCCCTTGTTGAAAAATCTTGGTTTAGATCTGTATGAAATATTTTTAATTGTATTATTTGGTTCTTTGATGTCTACTTTCTTGAATTCTTTATATATTTTGGAAATAAGATCATTTTCTCATTCTGTAGGCTGCCCTTTTGTCCTATTGGTGGTATCCTTAGCCTTACAGAAGGTTTTCAGTTCCATGGAGGTCCCATTTATTAATTGTTACTCAGTGCCTGTGCTATTGGTTCAAGAAGTTGTCTCCTGTTCCAAAGTGTGCAAGGCTACTCTCTTCTTTCTCTTCTATTAGGTTCAGTGTATCTGTATTCAGGTTGAAGTCTTTGATCCACTTGGACTTGAGTTTTGTGCAGGCTGATAGATATGGGTCTATTTGCATTCTTTTATATGCCAACATCCAGTTATACCAGCACTATTTGTTGAAGATGCTTTCTTTTTTTTATTGTATAATTTTGACATTTTTGTTGAAAATAAGATGCCCATGGACATGTGGATTTATTTAGGGGTCTTTGATTCCATTGCATTGATCTACCCATATGTTTTTATGCCAATATCATGTGGTTTTTATTTCTGTAGCTCTGTATTAGAGCTTGAAAACAGAGATGGTAATACCTCTGGAAGTTCTTTTATTGTACAGGACTGTGTTAGCTATCCTGGATTTCTTCTTTTTCCATATGATATTGAGTATTGTTCTTTTAAGGTCTGTAAATTGTAATTGTATTGGAATTTTAATGAGAATTGCATTAAATCTGTAGATTGCTTTTGATACAATGACCATTTTTTCCTATGTTGGTCCCACCAATCCATGAGCATGGGAGATCTTTCCATCTTCTGACATCTTCTCCAATTTCTTTCCTCAAAGACTTGAAGTTTTTGTCTTACAGCTCTTTCACTTGCTTGATGAGAGTTACACAAAAATATTATTGCAGGATATTTGGTCATATTGTGAGCCCCAAGGTTTTGTTATTTATTGGGAAAAACCTGCCTTTAGCTGTGGTGTGGCCCAGCCCTTGTACATACCCTTATTCTAAGAGCTTTCTGTTTATTGTAAACAGGATTAAATAAAATCAACTGTCGGTCCAGACATGGAGCAAGTAAATACTTGACAGGAAGTAGTCATAAAGAGTAAGAGGGAATCAAGAAGATGGATAGAGTGACACGAAGGAAGTAGTAGGGAGGGAATTTGAGTTTGGCAGTCCCTTTTGTTTTGAGATGGTAGAACAAGGTCAGCTGCCTGCTTTCTCTGCTTCTCTGGTCTAGCAGGTTTTAACCACAGCATCTGGCTCTGGAGCCTTTATTGGTAAAAGAAAAGGATAAAGACTTAGTTAAAACAATGGTTGTCTCCCTACGCGGAGGTGGCAGTGGCAGAATAAAGAGGTCCCAACCGGCCTCTGCCTGAGCAGTGAGGCATAGTCAGTAGCTGAAACAGCAGTACCTTTAGATGCAGCTAGTGTGCCACAGATATAAAAACAAGATACTTCATTATTTGTGGCTTTTGTAAAGTGTGTTGCTTCCTTGAATTCTTTCTCAGACCATTTATCTTTTATACACAGATGGACTACTGCTTTTTTGAGTTAATCTTGTACCCAGCCACTTGACGAGAGGTGTTTATCAGTGGTAGGAGTTCCTAGGTAGAATTTTGGGTTTGTTTATATATACTATCATGTCAGCTGTGAATAATGATACCTTGAATTCTTTTCCATTTACATCCCCTTGACTTCCTTTAGTTTTCTTATTGTTCTAGGTAGAATGTCAAGTATTATATTGAGTAAATGTGGAGAGAGTGGACAGTCTTATCTTGTTCCTGATTTTAGTGGAATTGTTTTGAGTTTTCATTTAGTTTGATACTGGCTATTGACTTGTATATTGCTTTTATTAAGTTTACGTATGTCCCCTATATCACTAATATCTCCAAACTTTTATCATGAAGGGGTATTTGGATTTTGTCAAAGTCTTTTTCAGCGTCTAATGAGATGATCATGTGGTTTTCTTTTCTCAGTTTGTTTATATGGCAGATTATATTGACAAATTTTCATTTGTTGAACTATCCTTGAATCTAGGGGATGAAGTTTACTTGAGCATGGTGGATGATCTTTTTTGTTTGTTCTTGGATTAAGTTTACAAGTATTTTATTGAGTATTTTCCATCAATGTTCATGAAGGAAATTGGTCACTAATTTTCTTTCTTTGTTGAGTCTTTGTATGATTTGAGTATCAAGGTAACTATGGACCCATAAAATGAAATTGGTATTTCTCTTTTGTGGACTAATTTGAGGAGCATTGGTATTAATCCTGCTTTGAAAGTCTGATAGAAATCTGTATTAAAACAGTCTAGCCCTGGGGTTTTTTGGTTGGGAGACATTTAATGACTGCTTCTATTTCCTTAGGTTATAGGTCTATTTAAATTGTTTATCTGACCTTGACTTACAAGTGGTATCTATCAAGAAATTTGTCCATTTCTTTTAGATTTTTCCAATTTTGTGGAGTATAGATTTTTGAAGTATGACCTAATGATTCTCTAGATTTCCACAATGTCTATTGTTATGGCCCCATTTTCATTTCTGATTTTGTTCAGATATTCTCTCTCTGCCTTTTAGTTAGTTTGGATAATGATTTGTCTATTTTTCTGATTCTCTCAAAGAACCAATTTTTTGTTTTATTGATTCTTTGTGTTGTTCTCTTTATTTCTATTTTATTGATTTCAGCCCTCAGTTTGATTATTTCCTGCTGTCTACTCTTGGGTAAGCTTGCTTCTTTTTGTTCTAGAGCTTTTAGGTGTTAAGTTGCTAGTATGAGATTTCTCCAATTTCTGTATGAAGGCAGTTAGTGATATGAACTTTCCCCTTAGCACCACTTTCATTGTGTCCCATAAGTTTGGGTAGGTTGTGTATTCACTTTCATTGAAATCTGGGAAGTCTTTAATTTTATTTCTTTATTTCTTCCTTGACACAGTAGTCATTCAGTAGAGAGTTGTTCAGTTTCCATGAGTTTGTAGACTTCTGTTGTTTCTGTTATTGTTGAAATCTAGCTTTAATCCATGATGGTCTGATAGGATACATGTGGGTTATTTCAAATTTCTTATATCTGTTGAAACTTGCTTTGTGACTGTGTATGTGGTCAATTTTGTAGATTGTTTCATGAGTTGTTGAAAAGAAAGTGTATTCTTTTGTGTTTGGGTGGAATATTCTGTAGATATCTGTTAGGCACATTTGAGTCATATACTTGTTATCTCCAGCATTTCTCTGTTTAGTGTTTGTTTGGATTATTTGTCCATTGGTGATAGTGGGTTATTGAAGTATCCCACTATCAATGTGTGAGGGTCAGTGTGACTTAAGCTTTATTAGTGTTTCCTTTACAAATATGGATGCCCTTGTGTTTGGGGCATAGTTGAGAATTGAAGTGTCATCTTGGTGGATCTTTCCTTTGATGAGTATTAAGTATCCTTCCCCATCTCGTTTGATCAATTTTGGTTTGAAGTCTATTTTGTTAGATATTAGGATAGCTACAGCTTGCTTCTTAAGTCCATTTGATTGAAAAGTCTTTTCTCAGCCTTTTACTGTGAGGTAGTGTCTATCTTTGATATTGAGGTGGGTTTCTTATATGCAGTAGAGGGATTGATTTTGTTTTTGCATCCATTCTGTTAGTATGTGTCTTTTTATTGGGGAATTGAGTCCATTGATATTGAGAGATATCAATGACCAATGATGTTAATTCCTGTAATTTTGTTGTTGATGATGGTGGTAGTGTGTGTGTGTGTGTGTGTGTGTGTGTGTGTGTGTGGTATGTTTCTTCTTTGGGTTGTGCTGGTGTAGGATTGTTTATTGCTTGTGTTTTTGTCGGTATTGCAACCTCCTTGGGTTGGAGTTTTCCTTCTAGATTGTTCTGGATCACTGGGTTTGTAGATAGATATTGTTTAAATTTGACTTTTTCATGGAATATCTTGTTTTCTCTATCAATGGTAATTGAAAGTTTTGCTGCATATAGTAATCTGGGCTGGGATTTGTATTCTCCTAGAGTCTGCAGAACATTTGTCCAGTCCCTTCTTGTTTTTCGAGTCTCTTTTGAGAAGTCGGATATAATTTTAATAGATCTGCCTTTATATGTTACTTGGCCATTTTCCTTTGCAGCTTTTAATATTCAATATTCTTTTTTTGTTCTGTGTTTAGTGTTTTAATTATTATGTAACAAGTAGACTTGCTTTTCTGTTCCAATCTATCTGATGTTCTATAAGCTTCTTGTACCTTTATATGCATGTCCTTTAGGTTAGAAAATTTTTCTTCTATGATTTTCTTTAAAATATTTTCTGGGCCTTTGAGCTGTGATTATTCTTCTTCTTCTATTCCTATTATTTTTAGGCTTGATCCTTTCATGGTGTCTCAGATTTCCTGGATGTCCTGTGTCAGGAAGTTTTTAGATTTAATGTTTTCTTTGACCAATTTATCTATTACTTCTACTGTGTCTTCAGTGACTGAGATTCTCTCTTCCATCTCCTGTATTCTGTTGGTGATGCTTTTGCCTGTAGTTCCTGTTCATTTACCTAGATTTTCCATTTTCAGAACTCCCTCAGTTTATGCTTTCTTTATTAGTTCTATTTCTATTTTCAGATCTTAAACAGTTTTATTTCCTTCAAGTGTTCGTTTATATTTTCTTGACATTCTTTAAGAGATTTATTGATTTTCTGCAATTTTAAAATTTTCTTTTCCTTGATTTCTCTAAGGAATTTATTCATTTCCTCCCTAAGGACCTCTATCTTCATCATAAAGTTGGTTTTAAGGTTGTGGTTCAGCTTTGTTGGAATACTTAAGACTTTTTACAGTGGGATGGCTGAGCTCTGGCAAGGTAATATTGCCCTGGATGTTGTTTGTGTTCCTACACTTACGTTTAGGTGTCTGGATTTGGAGTGATTATAGGTTGAGGTGCCAATTTCTGGATTTGTCTTTGTTGGATAAGTGTTTTCTTCCTTTGTTTCTGTTTTCTTTCTTACCTTCTGTCTGCTATAAACTGTAATTGAGTAGAGGGTCTTTGCCTGAGTTGAGGGCTGGACTTCTGATGGCCTGGATGGCCTCTGGTACAGCAGAAAGTTGCTGCTCAAGTTTGGGGCTAGAGTTCTGTCTGTGTGTGTGTCCTCTAATATGACCAGGGGTCTTCTCTGGTTCAGCATGCTGGCCTGGCCTCAGGTGGGGTAGGAGGATTCTGACATAGGTGTGAGCTGAGATACGGTGATGAGACGAGGAGGAACAGTTGGAGTTATGCTAGGTGAGCATGGGTAGAGTGGGGGCAGTCTTACCTATGGTTCAGGATGCTGGCCTGGCCTCTGGTAGGGTGGAAGGCTTCTGTCAGAAGTGTGGACTGGGATATGGTGATGAGGAGAGGAGGGGCAGTTGGAGTTATGCTGGACAAGTGCTATCAGGGTGGAGGGGTAGTCTTTTCTGTGGTTCAGGATACTTGTCTGAGCTTTGGAGTGTTCATTTATTCTTTTCTTATTTTTAGAGAATTTCATGTGTAAGTACTGTATTTATGTTATTTTTACCTTTGCCTTTCCTCCTCCAACTCTTCCTATGTCTACCTCACTGCTTTTCACATTCACAACCTTCTCTTCTTTAAATATATGTATATACATGTGTGCATATATACATATGTGTACACACACACATATATATATACCTGATACCTGTTGAGTTTGGTGTTGCTTTGATATAACCTATCAGGGTGCTTGTTTCTGGGAATACTGATACTCCCTCCTTCAGCAGCCACTGACTTCTTCATCCAGAGCTCCTTTCCCCTGTCTTTATGGTCCCTCTTTACTATCCTGTTTTTATGCAGTTACTCCAGGCTATATACTCACATCTGAACATTTGGAACTAGGGTTTACAAATATGAAAGAACATGTGGAGTTTGTCTTTCTGGGTGAGGGTTACCTCACTCAGTATAATATTTTCTAGTTTTACCTATTTGCCTGCATATTTCATGTTTAAGAATTACATTGTATATATACACAGAATTTTTATTATCTATTCATCTGTTGAAGAATTTGTTTCCATATTTCAGTAACTGTGAATAAAACAATAATGAACATGGCTCAGCCAGTAAGTATCTGCAGTGTAGGATCTAGAGTTTTTGGATACATGCTGAGTGGTGGGATAGTTGGGTCATGTCATAGATCTACTTTAGGTTTGTCAGAATTCTCCACACTGATTTCTAGAGTGGCTATGATATTTTGCAGTTCCACCAACAGTTATTATTTCCTCACAATCCTTATTAGCATTTGTTGTTAGCTGCTTTGTTTTTCTTAGTCATTCTGACTTGTGTAAAATCAAGTATCAAAGTAATTTGCACTTCCTTAAATGCTAAGAATTTTAAACTCTTTAAAAGATATTTCTTGTCCATTTTTATTCCTTCTTTTGAGAACTGCTTTTTTTCAGATCCATAACTCATTTTTTGAATGGGCCATTTGTTTCCTTGATTCTTTATATTTTTAGTTCTTTGTTTATTCTAGATATCTTAATATTTGTGTGATATATAGTTGTTTGATCTCTCAGATCAGTTGGTAAAGATTTTATCCCATTCTGTAGGCTCCTTTTTTCCTTGGTTATTTTCTAAGCTGTATAGAAGAATTTCAGGATAGTTGTTGGGCTTAATTCCTGAACAAATAGAGTCCTATTCAGGAAGCCCTTTCCTTTACCTTTATCATGTAGGTGTATACAGAATACGGCTTGTATTCTGCTTTAGCAGTTTCAGCATTTCAGGTTTCATATTGAGATCGCTGATCTATTTGGAGTTGACTTTTGTACATGGTGATAGATGTGGTTGTATGCTGTGGGGTAATGCTTTTGTATGCTGGTTTAATAAAACACTGATTGGCCAGTAGCCAGGCAGAAAGTATAGGTGGGATAAACAGACAAAGAGAATTCTGGGAAGAGAAAGAGCTGAGTCAGGAGATACCAGCCTGCTGTCCAGGGAGCAGCATGTAGTGGCACACAGGTAAAGCCACAGAACATGTGGCAACATATAGATTAACAGAAATGGCTTAGTTTAAGTGTAAGAGGTAGTCAGTGGTTGGCCTGAGCTAATGGCCAAGCAGTTTTAATTAATATAAGCCTCTGTGTGTTTACTTGGATCTAAATGGCTGTGGGACTGGCAAGTGAGAGAGATTTGTCCCAACCGCCAGCCAGCTGGGACACAGAAGAACTTTCAGTTACAGTTGTAATTTCATTCTTCTACATACGGATGTCCAGTTGTCCTGTACTATATGTTGAAGACGCTGCTTTTTCTCTTGTGTATACTTTTTGGCTTCTTTGTCAAATATCAAATGGCTGCAGTTACATTTGTTCCATTGATATACTGTGCCAGTACTATACTCTCAGTCTCCAAATCTTTCTTTTTAACAAAATCGAGTAATGCTCAATTTTAGCTGCTAAACGATAAATAATATTTTTCTGACTGTGTTTGATTTTTTTTGTGTGTGAATAATGGGAAATGTGTATCTATGTAATATAAACTACCTTTATGACATTTTGCCTGTTGTTTGAATGGAATAGCTTAGCACTTATACATCTGAAAAAGAGAAAATAGAGCTAAAGCTAACATCAAACTCCATGTCATTGTAATAATAAGAATTGTAACAATCATGAATGTATGCACTAAAACAGAAAGAAAACAGTCATTTATAAAATTGAAAAAAAATAGGTTTCACATAACATTACATACCTTAGGGCTGGAGAGGTATCACTGTGGTTAAAAACACTAGCTGCTCTTCCAGAGGACGCAGGTTCAATTCCCAGCTCCTACATTGCAGCAACTCACAGTTGTCTATAACTTCCAGTCAAAGAGAATCTGACTTGTGCTTCTGGCCTCTGAGGGCACCAGGCATGCATGTTGTGCAGAGATATGCAGGCAGATGAAAAGTTGATACTTAAAAAATAATTAATTAAAATTTACATTACAAATTTTGTTAGATAATCATCAAAACATTTATATGTTTAACTGGACATGGTGGTACTTATCTATTATCCTAGCATGTGGGAAACTGAAGCAGGAGGCTGGCAAAGTCAAGGCTAGTCTAGGCTACATAGAGACATACTTGTCTCCAAACAAACAAACAAGCATGTTCTATTTGTTGAGTGTCTTAGTCACTGTTCTAAACATTTAATTGGGGCTTGATTACAGTTTCAGAGGTTTGGTTCAATATCATAATGGCAGGGGCATGATCACATGCAAACAGACATGGTGCTGGAGAAGTAGTTGAGAACTACATCCTGTGCCTGATATGCTTTGTCTAGAGATGAGAGAGAAGAGAACAGGAGAAGAGAGGAGAGGAGAGGTGAGGAAAAAGAGAGGAGAGGAGAGGAGAGGAGAGGAGAGGAGAGGAGAGGAGAGGAGAGGAAAAAAGACTGGACCTGGCATGATCTTTTTGAAATCTCAGTTCCATTCCCAAAGATACATGCCCTCCAACAAGGCCACACCTGATAATTTTTCTCAAATAGGGCCACTCCCTGGTGACTAAGCATTCAAATATATAAGCCTATGGGGACATTTTATTCAAACCACCAAATTGAATGATTATGTTTTGAAAAGAAAATAATGACTGAGTGATTCAGAAAGATAATTTTTAACATTTTCATCTTTGAACAATTTTATTCCTTCAATAAAGATTTGCTGAGCATGTACAAAGGCTGGATTATGTTCTAGGTGTCAGCCTCCTGGCCTGAGTCAGTTAACCATCACTTTAGATCAAGTGAGCAGGACAGCAAAAAATAGCAAGAAAACATCTGTAATTAAATACATGAAGAGAAATGAAGCAGGCCTACAGGATAATCACAAACCAAACATCTTCCTTAGATAGTTCAGGGAAGAATTGATGTTAAGATGGGATTTGATCTGCAAGGATACAACTTTCTAAATGTTACTGGAAAGAACATTCTAGGCAGAGAAAACCAGATGTTAACTTTCCAACTTTATAATAAATTACCCAAGATACAAGTTAATACTTATAATGACTGAAAAGGGTTTTGGCTTACTGTTTCCAAGGTTTCAATTAATGGTTGAGTGTAGGCAGAAGTTTCTGTCCCACCAGCCAGCTCCCAAATTACAACACAGAGACTTCTTATTTTTAATTATAAATGCTCAGCTGATATCTTAGGCTTTTTACTACCTTGCTCTTATAAGTTATATTAACTCATATTTCTTATCTATGTACTACCATATGGCTCAGTACCATTTTTCAGCACAGCAATTCATCTCTTGCTTCCTCTATGTCTCCTGGTTACTCCACCCTTCTTCTTCCTGGAGTTCTCTCATTCTGGCTTTTTCACCTAACCTCTTCCTGCCTATTCATTGGCCAGTTAGCTATTTATTAAAACAATGAGAGCAACACATCTTCATGGTATAAAAAGTATTATTCCAAAACAATTTCCACCATTTTATCTAATTAAAAAGGAAAGTTTTAACTTCAATTTACTAAAATTATATACAACAAAACCAGTTATCAAGTAAGAACTATGGTTACAATATCTAGTCTATTTATATTTGGCAAATTTAGAGAAAATATTCTATTATTATCTCTCTTATCTTTGTGATTCTAAAGTTTTATACCTAGTTTGCTTTTTATCATAACTAAGGAAAAACGTAAGTTTAGCTATTTAATCTTGAACTCCATCAAAGATCCCAGAAGGATATAATATTACCTTACAGTAGAGACATCTGGCTGTCTAGACAGTCACCCGAAGTTCCTATACAATGTTGGCATATCTATCTTTGGCCTACAGCCTAGAATATATGACAGCCATTTTTGAGAAGCAGGGAATTTTAAAGGACTGCCCTACATTGTCTTGGCAAAATTTGACAGTCACTTAGTTTTGTATCCTGCTGGTCAAGTTTGGACAGCATATTGTCAGCAGTCAAAATAAGGGCAGTTTCTTGCTCAAATGGCTAGATTTTGCCATAAATAAAGAAAACACTATACAGAGGTTCTTTGATACTCATCATCTTCTTTTGATAGATTGGTCCTGCCAGGATCAGATATGTCTCACTGTCATGAAAAGCCTCAAGTTATAAAACAGATTAAATCACACATTCTGTAGGTATTAGAAGTGTTTGAAGACCGTCTATCAGTCTAAATATATCTGTTTAACCTTGAAACCATACCTAATATCATTACAAGTTTTATTATTATAGATTACTAACTACTAACTTGTGTTTCTTAATTATGCATTACATTTTAAGTGAGTTGTATAAGTACAATGCCCCAACAAGAGTTGAAACATACATACAGTATAACAAAAATAACTTTAAATTTGTATCAATAAACCAAAATCCATACAAATGTAAAATTTTTTGAGATTAGTAGTTGCTTTTGGGTCAATAAGCTACCAATTTTTCCTTTGATTCCTATATCCCCAATTTTTCTTTTTCAGGAACAGATCCCAGAATTTAACTGTGGTGATATTTTATTTGTGCTGAAATGTGGTGATATTTTATTTAATTTTTTATTTATATTTTATTTATATTTATATTTTATTTAATAAATAAAGCTTGCCTGGAGATCAGAGGAAATAGCAAGCCATTTTAAGTAAACAAAGAAGTCAGGCAGCAGTAGCACACACCCTTAATCCTATCACTTAGCAGGCAGGATCTCTGTGTGTTCAAGGCCACACTAAGGAACAGAACCAAGCATGGTAACATATGCCTTTAAACCCAGTACCAATCATAGAGGTCTGGAGGTCTATACAGACAGACAGAAAGTGACAGAGTTGTATAGGAAGAGGAAGTGATGTAGCTAGGCTAAGAGAGCCAATGGGAGAACAGAGCAGAAAAGGCATATAAATGTGAGTATACAGGAAGAAGATCTTTTTGGAAGCTGCAGAGTTGGTGAGGTAAGGTTGGCTGTTGGCTTTCCCTATTTTCCTGATCTCTCTAAGGCTTTCACCCCTATATTTGGCTTTGTGTTTTTTATTTAATAAGACCATTTAGAAATTTGTCTACATTTAACCTTCTTTGTTTAGCTTTTTCCTTGACCGCTACCAGTAACAACTTGTAGTCAACACCCCTTAAATGATGACAAACATCCATAACCCATCTTTTGGGAATATGGGCATTATTTTCTTTAGACTGATTCCTGTTGTCTTGGGGTGCTGGAATCTTTAGGGAACCCTAAGAAAGTCATGATAGTGCTCAAATCCTGGCTGGAGCAGTCTGTGAAGCTGGACCATGTCAGCCAGCAGCCTTGATGCTGCTCTGTATGCAAAACTCTGAGGAAACTTCAACAGTGCTGCTCTGAGATACTGAATTACCTAGGTCACCCATTTTCATCAGTGTGTCATCCCCTTGCTCTGAAAATAAATAAGCTTTCAAAGGTAACACACATATCTGCAGTAATAAAAGAATAGACTGTAGGTTGTACACAAGTTAGCCAAAGATGATTTTTTTTGTTTTATGTTTGAATATGTAAAACACACATTAAATGTCTTGTAGTTTTTCTGGGTTTATTTCTTTATGTCTGTAGTCAGGATTTTCAGGGGGTATCTTCCTTGATCAAATATGATCTTCTTCAATCCTGAATGAATCCATAGCCTTTTGTTTTCTGTGGGAAGAGAAGTATAATCTCTTCCCCAAAGCAACACATCTCTTGACTTCCATTTTGAAGTCAAGATATTTTTTAAATATATGGGTTGATTTAATTTAACAGTTTTCATAACCCAATGTCTCTCAACAGCTATTGCTCATTCATAAGTAATCAAAATTTAAAGACAACACAATAACATATAAGGTCCAGACTCCCCATATAGTTTCCATCTCTATGTAGCTTTCCCCCTATATTTTACTTTACTCTCTTTTTAAAGATTTTATTATTTTTAAACTTTTTTCTAGAACTGTTTATATTCATTCTCTTTTTCTTTTCAAGCCTATATACATTTTTAAACACACTGCAAACTGTTTAGAGGATTTTTCCCCACTTCAAACTGTTGTTACTGTGTATCTGTAACATTTTCTGTCTGTATGAGCAAAACTTAAATTGCTGCACAGCTTAGCTCATGGAATGCTGGTGGCTGGCTCCATCCCCCTCAGTTCACTGAGAGCCTAGCTTCATGGCTAAGGTACTGATGGTAGCCACATTTACCACCCCAGCCCTGGTAAGTTTTGGGTTCACACTGCTGTAGGCATCTTTACTGAGTCTTGTGCCATCGAGTTGCCCACCTCCTACTGCTAATAAACCTCATTTAAGTGTTCGGTAGCAGGGCCTCTTAAAAGAGCCATGCATCTGTTTGCTGCTAGCATCAAGTCTACCTGAGAGAAGGCAGTCACTAGGAACCCTTGTTTGACTCTGTGTTTTGGACTTTAAAAAAAAAAAAACTTTCTTGGGCTCTATGTGACTGTATGTGGCCCCAGACATTGGGTGCCATTATAAGTGGACTTTCTCTCTCCCACTAGCCAGCTCCTGAATGACCACACAGAGACTTATTATCAATTATAATGCTTGGTCAAAACTTAAACATGTTACTAACTAGCTCTTACAACTTAAGTTAACCCATTATTTAATCTATGTACTACCACATGTCTTGATACCTTTCTTCAGCATGACAAGTTCATCTCCTGGTGACTCTGCCCTTTTCCCCAAAGTTCACTCAGTCTGGCTCTCCCACTTAACCTCTTCCTGCCTAGCTATTGGCCAGTTAGCTCTTTCTTAAACCAATGGGAACAAAACATCTTCACAGTGCACAAAAGAATTATTCCACAGTAGTTGACTGTTGCCAATGCTTTTGGTGTATCATGGTGGAAGTATATGTCAGAGTAGGCCTATTTATTCATGGCCAATAAGCAAAGAAAGAGGAATAGATGACAGTTTCATAGTCCCCACAACCTAGGCATCACCCACCTGTTAAGATCCACAAACTCCTACCCTGAAGACCAAGACATTAACAGGGAGGGGTGGGGCATTCCAGATCCACACTATAGCAAACAGCTAGTTCAGTCTTTGATAGACAAGAAGAAGTGAAGTAGTTGGTGGGAGTACAGAGGCAGAACAGAAGGCAAAAGGAGAAGAGTCATTGATAAGGAGGCCAGGTGAGCAAGAGAATTCCCTGGTGGGCATTGTGATCAAATGCAAAATCAAAACATTTTCTAAGTGAAGTGGGTGGGTTTGAATGTTATTCAAGCATGTGAGTTTTGTGTATATGAATACAGAACAATATGTAATGATGGACTTTGCTTCCTCCTTGATACGTACTTCAGTTGCATCCTTATTTCTCTACTGTGAATAGTATTTCTTTCTTTTTTTCTTTTTTTTAATTTTACAATGAATTTAATTTTACATATCAGCCATGGATTCCCCCATCCTCCCTCCTTCTACTCCCCAGCTCTCCCCCCAATCCGCCCCCCGTTCCCACCCCCTCCAAGGCAAGGTCTCCCCTGGGGAGTCAGCCCAGCATGACAGACTCAGTTGAGGCAGGTCCAGTCCCCTCCTCCCTACACCAAGGCTGAACAAAGTGTCCTAGCATAAGCCCTAGGCTCCAAAAAGCCAGCTCCTGCACCAAGGACAGGTCCTGGTCCCACTGCCTGGTGGCCTCCCACCAGTTCAAGCCAATCAACTGTCTCACCCATCACGGGTCCAGTCCCATGGGGGATCCCCAGCTACTGGCTCACAGTTCATGTGTTTCTGCTAATTTGACTATTTGTCCCAGTGCTTTTTCCAATCACGGTCTCAATATCTCTTGCTCATATAATTCCTCCTCTCTCTCTCGCCAATTGGACTTCTGGAGCTCCACCTGGGACCCGGCCATGGATCTCTGCATCTGCTTCCATCAGTCACCGGATGAGAGTTCTGTTTCTATTGAATGAAAAAAGAATAAAAAGGAAGGACATGACTGCTCCTAGGTATGGTGGAGAAGGTTTATTGTAGATATATCGGAGACAAAGCCAGAGGCAGAGACATCTGGGAGAGTCAAGAGTAAACATGACCCTGAGCCAGGCCATGTCAGGAGAGGGGAGAGCCAAGAGAGTAAAGGGTATACAAGAGGTCAGGGTAATCAAAATGTTTAGATTATATAGGGAAGGGCATCCCAGTCCCTGAGCTGGAGAGTTAAAGGTAGGGGGTAGGGTTTGCCAGCTATATCCTGTAACAGGTGGAAACTGAGAGATTATAGGAGAACCTGGCCAGATCTGCTTTGATGTTAAATAGGCATCTCAGTTAGTCATCAGTCCTGGGTCTGAGACTTATCAACTATGAATGTTCATTTTCTTATCTTCCACACATCTGAAGATTTCTCTGGAATGTGTACAGAATTACTTCCTAATATGCATTTTCAGTTTGACTTGGTATCTCCAAACTGTGCTACAAATGTTGGTAACAACTTACTCCCTTGAGAGCCTGAAATATTGAGAATCCTATTTCTAGACATTTCCCATCATACCATCATCCTTTGTATTTGTGCTAGAATGTTAGACATGAAATGACATCCTGTTATTTTTAAATTGTGTTTTACTGAACAACAATGCACTCTTTTTGTTGCTAATCCTTACAAAATTCATTGCCATATTAAAAAAAAACTTCTCTGCTGCCTTTTCATACTTGCCTCGACTCTCACAGTAATTTACACATCTCTTCATTATAAAACTTGGAATACAGCACTTGCTGCTTCCAGCTCACTTGCTTGTTGATCTGTCTAACACCTTCCCACACATTGATTCATAAGAACTCCAGGGAAAAAACTAATGTATTCATTCTACCTGTGCCATCACTGAAGTTCAGGATATGTTATTGACTTTGAATATATACTCAATATTTTCCTTTGCTTTTAAGTTTTTAAGTAATTTTATTTGTGTTACTGATTGGCAAATTTCAACTTCTATTTTGCCATATTCTTTTTTCCCTAACTTGTAAAATAGCCTCACAGGGGTGAGAGAGGTGTTTTAACAGTTCAAACCACTTTCTGATCTTCCAGAGGAATCCATGTTCATTTCCCAGGAAACACAGACAACTTAGATCCACCTATAACTCCAGCTCCAGGGGTCTGACACCCTTTTCTGGCATCTATTGGCACCCCACACACATATACATATAAACAAAATTAAATAAATCTTTGAAAAATTAGCCTAACAATATAGCACATTTTATGATTCCCAAGCTTCCTACACACACTTGTCAAATCACCCTCTGCAATAAGCTTCTGAGGAGAGAGTCAAAGTTTATTACTTGTATATAAAATCAATTACAAAGGGGCATTTAATATAATACAGATAATGATCTTGGGAAGTCAATGTTTAACGGGAGATCAATAAAACATAAGTGCATGGTATTCACAAAAGAAAATTTAATTGCTTAGAATAATAGCACCTCATATTCAGAATGTTCATTCAAAATTTTAATTACATTTGGAATGGAACAAGGACTGCTGTCAATTGAAACTTTTGTTGTTGTTCTCACTTTTTTAATCAATTCTTTGAGAGTCTTTTACACTGTGTCAATAACCATATTCAATCCTTCCCAAACCTCTTCAAGATCACAGCCACCTTCACTATTCATCAGCAGCCTCCATAAATCTAAATGACAAACATACTCAGAAAGAAATCAGACAAACAATACTATCCACAACAGGCTCTAAAGTTTTTTTCTTGGAATTATTCTAACCAAGGAAGCAAAAGACTTGTATGATGAAAACTTTAAGACACCTAGGAAAGAAATTGAAGACACTAAAAGATGGAAAGACATCCGTGCTTGGGGATTGGTAGTAGTAATATTTTGAAAATGGCCATCCTATCAAAAGCAGTTCACAGATTCAACATGATCTTCATCAAAACTTGAACCCAATTATTCACAGAAAAAAATTTAAAACTTAAAAAGTTCGTAGAGCAACACAAGAGACCCAGTGTAGCTGAATTAATACAAAACAATAATAGTACTGACAGAGGTATCACAGTTTCAGCTTTCAAGTTATACTATGGAGGCACAGTAGTAAAAAAATATGGAATTGATATAAAAAGATACATTAAACAGTGGAATATAATTGAAGACCCACACATAAGCCTATTTTCACACAGTCTCCTAATTTTTTAAAAAGAAGTCAAAACACACATTGGAGAAAATACAGTATCTCTAACAAATGGTAAGAAACTCAGAGTCATCAAAATGTGTTAGTGTCACACAAGGAAAGAAATAAAAGCACTTGCCCTTGGAATAGTTTGATCAAGAGCAAGCCCAGATTTGAATTCTCTCTTTGTCTCTGTATATCTTTCATTTCTCTGTAACTTCTGGTATCTAGCCTACTGCAGTCTATCTGTTGTATGATTCTGAGTCTGTGTCCTTATGTCTTCCTGTTGTCTATCTTGTCTGTCTCCATGTACCTGTCCCCAACAAAGGGCTTTGCTGTGTATACATTGAACAGCACAGAAAGCATCATTCAGGAAAGAAATGAGGTATACTTTATAACAGAGTTTTCAAGAGATGAAACTTTATTGGCTGACTCCAACTGAGCCAGATGACAAACAAATTCTATAAAGCAATCTCCACAGTTAATTTCAATATTTATTGTGGATATTTAATTTATAATTTAACCTACTTGCTGTTTTCTGAATTTACTACAATAATACACATACAATTGCTCTCTGGGTCAGGGGCATGGAAGAATACATAATTTAGGACTAAAGAAATGCATTAGCTAATGTTGTAAAAGTTTATGAAATCCAAGGCAAATATTGTTGGTTGTTACAGTTTTCTCTTAAAGGTAGGTTAAACAAACAGGCTGAGTAGTAGATTAGCAGTCTTAGGTCTTAAATGACCTCAAAATGTATTATCATTGGCTGTGAAATTCCAGTCTCTTAGAATGCAAGAGGTATTTTAATGATAATGTATAGTCACAACATGGTACCAATAAAACTGGATATCCACATGTAGAAGAATGAAACTAGATCCATATCTATCACCATGTACAAAGTTCAACTTCAAATGTATAAAGGATGTCAACATAAGACCAGATAACCTGAATCTAATAGAGGAGAAAGTAGAAAACATGCTTGAACTCACTGGTTTATGAGATTATTCCATTTCTTAGTCCAGATGCCAACCTTTGGCTCTGTGCAGGGCTCAGGGATGAGGACAAATGAGAGGTGCTGTAAGTTCTAACTGAAAAGTGAGAGAATGGGGACCTCAGAAGAGCCTGTGACTCCATGAGTGTTCTCCCGCAGTCTGCTTTAAGCAGGCATCCATCTAGAGAAAAAATTAAATCCATATGGAAATGAGGCATGCTACCCTTGGGTGCTAGAATCAAGTTCATCTTGGCTCAGATATCATCTTAGCACCATGGGAAAAGAACAGGAAGTAGTTCTGAGAGGAGGAGAGAAGGGAAATAGCATGCCCAGGACAAGAATTGCTATTGTAGGTTGTAGCTATTACTCAGTGGTCTGTCTCAACAAGCCCTAAAGCATGTTACTCTATTCACCTCCCTGCTAGTGTTTCTGTCCATGTCTTCAAGTTCTTCCCCCAGTGTTCTTTCCCATCACAAGAATGTGACATTCAAAACCAAACTTGCTCATCCTTGAAGCAGATTTTGAATTTTCTTTTCCTATTTCACATAGTTTTGGAGACTTACAACAGAAGAGAGCAAGATGTCTTAGGGGAAGGAAGGAAGGGCTCTTTCCTGACAGTTCAAGGGTAGGTTCTTAATTTCATGTGTAGCCTCCAAAATTGATTCACAAATGCAATTTCTATTCAGAGTTCTCCAGACAAACCATGTAGGCTCCACTACCATCAGTTGTCAGGAGCCTGATGGTATGCTGATAAAACATGTCTCATCTGCTGTGTCTGCTGTCTTATAATTTAAATAGATAACCGCTATGAATGCTTTACTATGTCACTGTGAAGCAACCTCTGTCAGTCATCTCTGAGATAAATCAGGGAAGAAGAAGAAGAAAGCAGATGTAAACAATTTCCATCACTACAAAAAGAAAAGCACTGTTGAGATGGACCTCACTGGTGGTATATTGACAAGTATTTTTATGGGATGGAAATGTAGACCACAAGAATAATGGGCCCCATGAGAGAGTACCTATATATTTAAGGATACAAAAGGTTCTATGAGTCTTTGGTTCCTTTGCAAACTTTTTCCCTGGATTCTGGGAGCCATCCCTTGTCAGAGACTGACCCAGGCCTGTGTGAATTAATCTATTGTGCTTTGTATTTCTGCTAAGAGACTTGCCAAGGCAGGATGGCCTTGGCCTAACTAAGAAGTATACTTTTAGATGTAGCCTTGAACAGTAATCGGCCAGCTGCAGAGCCTTGGACCAAAGACACCTCGCCTCCCTCCTTTCACTCACCTCACCTCCTTCCCCCGCCTTCTCACTCTGACTTCTTCTGAAAATTTTCCACTTTCCTTTTCTGCTCCCCCTCCCCTATCTAAAGCCTTGTATAAAAGCATCAGCATTCAGTTAATAAACGGAGCCTTGACACGACTCAGAGTGACTCAGTTTCTCTTTTGTGCTTGGCTCCCTTCTTCTCTCTCCCCATGATTCCCTCAGGTGATTCACGGTCCGAGACCCACGAATAACTGGACCTGCTGGACGGGTCAATCCCTGGCAGTGAATGGGTCCTGCAAAGAATGTAAGAAATCGACTAGGGAAGGAAATGAGCCAGGCCATGGTGGTTGAGAGAATCTTGCAGCCTGACTGACTAGCAGCCAGAGTGCTTCTTTATTTATATAGAATTTAGTAAGCAAGGATAGATTCATGTTTTTCCAAAACATAGATCATATTATTTTTGTTTTTTGGACATGTGTTTCAATTGCTTTTGCTCATCTTTTAGTCATCATTAATAAACTATGATAGAACAGAGTTATCATTTCCAATCATTTTCCCTCAAGTTTTGACATCATTAATAAATAAAGTTATCATTCTTATTCATTAACACCATAACCCAATTTTTTAAGAATCTAGAGGCATATGACAGCCTGTTCTCAGGCTGGTACCTTTGGTTGCTTCAAGGATACTAGACCAAAACAAAATCTTCAAGCCACCCTGGGCATTTTGCCATGTTACAAGCAGTGTGTTATTAACTCCTAGTAGTCAGAGTGCCCAGGGAAATTCCTGATCATATTTAAATCTCCTCTGTGTCATTCAAGTCAGGAGGCTCTCATGTTTTTTCATTTTCATGTGACAATGGCAGATTAGCTACTTCCTAAGATTCATGCTGTGGAGAGTCTGGAAGTTTCTCTGGGTTGGACTCCATTTTTTTTAAATCAGTACATTGGACACATTTATAAAATGTGTCTATGCTATTGCACTATGTCTTGTGTTAGATCTGTATCCAGTCATAGCACATTTCTTGATATCAAAAGCCTTAGGAACTTAGAAACTCCCTGCTTCTCATTGCAGAGCGGGGGTTTTAAGTTTTTTTTTTTTTTTTTTATCTCTCCATAGACACAAACTAAAAGCCTAATAATAAACTCAGAGCCAAGAGGGGCTGGTTTGTTTTAGGGTACATTTATCTTCTGGAGAAATGAATGCCTTTCATTTAATGGGATGGGAACCTTGAGACAACCAATTTACAGGGGCTGAAAAATACTTTAGGAAGTATTTTCAATGTATTTTTAAGAATATTATTTATATCCTCTGCATGGTGAGCTGAGATCACACTTCAAGGGACACCTATAAATAGCACTAAATAGCACTAGATTCCGGTGCCCAGCCTGCGTCTCTCTTTAAAGTTCAGTTCTTTAGTGTGAGCTGTGAAGAAGATATGTTTAGTTCAATTCATGAAATCTGCACTTTTATTGATCACCTTCTAATGCCAAATTGACACTGAAAAGAAAAGGAGAATAAGATATTGGTGTTGCTAACACCTTCAGAATTTCCAAGGCCAGGGAATGCAAGGCCAGAGGATGCTTAGGTCAAGCAATGATGCCCTAGTTGAGGTAACAGGCTGAGGGTAAGAAGTGTACACTGGAGTACCTGTCTTAACGACAGAGGGAATGAAAGACCATTCAGCCCTGGTGATGTTGTGTAGGCAGAATTTAATTCACAGAGATATCCATGTCCTGATCCCTAGAACAAAATGGATTTTGCCTATGTGAGTCTGGTTAAAGAGTTTGAGATAACAAAGTATCCTGGATTATCTGGGTGACCATATCTAACCACAGAAGCACAGAAAGAGTAAAACCGAACCAGTCAGGAAGCAGATGAGGAAGAGAGAAAAATTGAGGAAATTCCAAGCATATGAATAATCTGATGCTCTGTTGCTAGTTCTGAGATATGGGGTCAGATGGAAGAATCAGAGAGAGCCCTGTGAGAAGCTGCCTGTGACCAGCAGGTGGCCAGCAAGGAAGCTTGTGACCT
This sequence comes from Peromyscus nudipes, assembly GCA_902168325.1. Taxonomy (NCBI): domain Eukaryota; kingdom Metazoa; phylum Chordata; class Mammalia; order Rodentia; family Cricetidae; genus Peromyscus; species Peromyscus nudipes. The sequence continues at coordinate 9,763 of CABHPH010130833.1, read as the reverse complement.
CAGTCCTGTATGCAGGGTACTTGGAAGTGAATTCTTCCCTAGGTCCCTAAGAAAGAAATGCAGTCCCATTAGACTCCAGCCTCATTTCTCAGTAGGCAGAATGCTGCTCAGGTGTGCCAAGCTGAACTTCTGACCAACAGCATGAGCATAAGAAATGGGTGGGACTTGAAAATACTTTGCTTATGGTAGTTTGCTGAACTGTCAATGAAAAGCTAATCTATAATGCATAAAGTATAATGCACATGTCTTTCAATCTCTCCTCATTGCTTGAATTTACATGGTATTGCTATGACTGGAGAAATAAGTGTCTTTTCATGTATGTTTAGTTTGAGAAGCCTAGTCATGAGATACATGATTAAAGACTGTGAATATGGGTGCATGTTTTGGTGTGAGATGACTCCTTATTGAAATTCAGGTAACACTGAATAATGCATTCCTATTTTTGGAATTCAAAACATATACTTACATGTTGAAGGCTGCAATCAAGAAGATCATAAAATTACTTTCCCAGGATTCCCAAAATTTATTTCACCATTTATTTTACTTTTCTCTATGAAGACTTCCTAGTAGCCTCCTAATAATTGGAATACACGCTAGGAAAACTGAGCTAAGAGGTAAACAAAGGCTACTTAAGACATTCCTTATCCAAGCATAGATGTGCAAATGTCTAGAAGACATGACAGTCATTGGAGGGATGTTAGTGAAGGAACATACCAGATTGTGGATTTAAAGAATCTTTGAAACAGGGAGCAAAGATTGGGAGGGTAGAAAACAAATTGAGGTAGAGGTTAGAAGATGGGTGTAGGAATCTAAGAAATGGAATTAAGCCCAAATTAACTAATGGAAGCAGAGATGGAAAGAGATCAACAAAACAAAGACAAAAGGCTATAACTAAGAAATGCTACCAAGATACTATTTAGACAGATAGATGATAGATAGATAGATAGATAGATAGATAGATAGATAGATAGATAGAT
>CABHPH010130832.1:0-29918 GCA_902168325.1 Peromyscus nudipes | reverse complement strand
ACAGAACTGGTTACTATTTTAGAATCTGTGAGAATTCTACTTGAACATGCTTCAAACAGAAACTTTAATGTAACATGAATCTTAAAATTCTGCTTTCTGCCATCACTTCCTGGGATTAAAGGTGTGAGTCCCCATGCCTGGCTGTTTCCAGTGTGGCTTTGAACTCACAGAGATCTGGATGGATCTCTGCCTCCCAAGTGATAGGATTAAAGGTGTTTATGTACCACCATTTTCTGTCTACTGTGTCTATCTAGTAGCTGTTCTATCCTCTGACCCCAGATAAGTTTATTAGGATGTACAATATATTGGGGGACACAATATATCACCACACTTTAATATAAGTTAATGAAATGCTGTACTAATTAATTAAAATGAAAAAAATATAGCAGCCCCCAATGATTGCCCCATAGAATGTCTCTGAGATACTTTTCTTTCTTTATTATCAATGTTTATTTTTATATTTTTATGACATTTACTCATTCTATGAGATACTCTTATTGGGGGATTTATTAAGGCAACTCCAAGTAGTTAAAAGGGAGGTTTATTTTGTGGTAACTCACAGCAAGTAAAGGGATTGGTTAAAGGATCCGGAACAGGTGAAGTGCAGTCCAGCGGTGTTCTCTGGAAACTCTGCTCAGTCTACCATCCAGCATCCAGGATCACCAGGAACCAAGAGAGCCGGCACATCTGGATCTCGGGTCTTAAGGGCTCCCATCTCTGCCCCACCTCAGAGGCAGGTCATAGGTATGTGTGACAGTTAATGAAGGCTCACTAGGGGTGGTACTTCCAAGTCAAAGCTGAAACAGCTGTCCACTACATACTCTCTAAGTCTATGTGATCAAAATTTTTCCTTTCATAAAAAAAAATAATAATAAGACACTGACTTTTGCATACTGGAGATTAAATCAGGGCCTTCCACAGGCTCATGAAACTATCAACTTCTGAGCTATGTCTGAACCCCAGAAGAAATTATCTTACTAAAATATTTTAAGACCTTTTCAGGATCTCTATTTTTGTATGTAATACTCTTAATTTAAATAAACGTCTTAAGCTATTTTTTATCAGAAATATGTTTTCTCATAATAAAACTTATAAGAAAATGCTTTATTCATCGTTCAGCTTTATTTCAATGTGTGTGTGTTATGTACCTGTGTGTATGTGTTTGTGCAGGACACATAAGTGTGCAGGTATGTGTGCACGCATATGCATATGTGTGTGGCCGTCCAGTTGAGTTTGGGTATTTAATTTCTCTTTACTGTATTGTTTGTGGAGTGGGTCTGTCCCTAACTTGAAGGTCAACCATTCCTCTAGGCTGTCTGGACAGGAAATTACAGAGACTTGCTCGTCTCTCTTTCCTCCGTGTACAGATTGCCAATGTGTGATGCTCCACCTGATTCTACAAGTGGATCCTGATATTATGAACTCACATAATCATGTTAGAACAGCAAGCACTCTGCCAGTTAAGCTAGTCACCCTGCTTCCCCCAGCTGGATTAAGCTTTTTCTACCCAATAATGTGTATTTTAAAGCGTAATAGGATTTCCTTATTTGCAGGTGCCTGACTAACCATGTGATAAGTTCATCTTTTAATTCAATGACATTTATAGTAGTGTGATACAAAGCATAAAATTATAAATATCATTAATATAGTAATACACTTTATTGAAGTATACATATTGTGTTATATTTTATTAAGGTCAACCTGTATATCTCCTAAAAATTCATCATTTTAAAGGCCAAAATTTCAACATCCATTCTCATGTTTTGTTTTCTTATCTAGTAATGCTACTATTAACATAGCAGAATTGTGTCTTGTTTGTATCTGTAACTTATTAATAAAAATTCTCTTGCTCCCTCTCCACTACCAATCTAACCTCTGGTAAACACTGTCATCAAAATTTTCTATCCTATGAGATGAGATTTTTTTGACACATAAAACAAGTAGAACTCATCTTTTCTGCATGGCTTTCTTCACTTTACACAATCATCTCCAGTTTCATCCATGAATCTGCCTCACCCTCACCTACCTGATTATCAAAATTGTTATATTTCAGCTCTTAAAACTATTTGAATTGTCATCAATTTTATTGTCTTAGGCTTCAGTCTGTCTCATATAACATACCTACAGATCAAGGATTTGAACCTGACCATTCTTTTAAGACAAACCTTGGTAGATTTGACAGCTGAATTGGGGATGGTTGAAATTAGTATCTTTTGATTTCATGATGATCTTTCCTTGCTCTTGTTCTGGCATTTTTCTTTCTCTTTACTCAGAGCGAGCATCCTCAGTTTCACCAGAGCCATGCCTTCATATGCCAGAAAAAGTTTCCCATTCTTTCTTAAACGTTTTAAAGCATATATGTTTGACACCCTGGACGTGATTTGACCATTCACTACATGTAACACAAATTATGTAGTTGGAATAGCACTAAAAAATAAATAAGAGATGATAAAAGAAAAATGGATGTTAAAACCCCTAATATTTCTTATTGAGAAAGATATTTTTATTTGTAATAGGGAGTACTAATGCTGGGTGATTTGGTTGTGTTCCTTTAATCCTAGCACTTGGGAGACAGAGTCATCAGGATCTTTGAATTCCAGGACAACATAGTCTCTAGAGCAAGCGGCAGGTCAGCCAGGGCTACAAAGAGAAATACTGTCTTAAAACCAAAACAAAACAAACATGCAGAAAAGAAACACATTAAACCAACTGTTATAGATTGTGAAATATTAATAGATATTTACTAATTAAAATTACCTTACTAAGAAATAGGCAGGATCCTCTCATCAATGTCATAATCACTATCTTAATGTGATTTTTTTTACAACTAAATCACTTAATTTATAATTTCATGTAGATCAGTATAATAATATTAAACAATCCTAGTAGATGCAACAGTTAAAAAATAAATTTGAAATAAAATTGTCAATAAGCTGACAGTGGCAAAAACTGAGTTGTTTACAATATAAGGAACCTACTTATTACCTCCTTCCTCAGTTTTAAATTCAAGTTATCCAATAAAAAATGTGCCTTAAAGTCATTATTTTAGTCCATATTTTATGTACATCTCCAAGGAATATGAGTTTCATAACCTATAAATTAGGTGCTTTTATGTTCTTACAAATTTTAGACATAATGTATTTGGGAATTTTTAAATTTAATGATCTGTAATGAATGCATAATCTTTTCTTGTTGTTTTTCTGTCTTTCATCTTTGCACATCACTCTATTTATGCCTAGTATTAGGTTGAAATTGATCACATTTAGATAATATATCTCTGAAATCAGAGACTGAGTAAAGCCTTGGAATGTTTGCCCTTAAACAACTTTGCACTGAAAAACTTGCTGGTGTGTTACATTTCCACTTAATTTATACTGAGTTTGACACGATGGTCTAATACATGCTACTAGGTTCTCTTTTTGGCATACATTCAGTATCTCTTTGCATGTACCGCAGAAGTACTATGTAGTGAAACAGTCTATGAATTTATGCTTCAGTGTTAAAATTTCCTTACATTATCAATAATATTTATTTTATAAATTGGTTTGCTGAAAATAATTGAGCCATCTGTGGTGAGATGTTGGATTAATGGTTTGCTCTAGGTGACTCAATGAACGAGAAGAGCTAATGTTTTAAGAAGCAAGATTATTCTGCAGTGAGAAAGAGATGAGTTTTGAGTGTCAAGAATAAAGGGAAGAATAGCTAATGAAAGAGAGAAAAACAGAAAGGATGCACAGAGAAATATAAGGAAATGAATTTTGATCCAGTCTTTGGGCTCCTAAAGGAGAACATTACTATAATTTCACGGCTCTAGGCGAAGCCAGGCAGTCTTTGTGAAGGGAGAGTGGCAGATGTAGTCACATAAGAAGCACATAATTCTCACAAACTTTGAATGCAGTGCAGGGATTCAGCGTGACAGTGACCCCTGAAATTGGGAACGAGACAATGGAACACTTTCTGTATTATCACTTAATGGACTCCTTAAAGTTTTGGCTGCATTAAAACAAGAAAATTAAGTAAAAGGAATAAAAATCAAAGAGAAAATATATTACCATTGTTGAGAGATATGTGTCTATACATAATATAATCTAAGGAATCTCTTTTGGGGAAAAAGTCTCTTAGAACTAATAATAAATTTTAATAATGTAAAATAAATAAATCCACATACAAGAATCTCTAGATTTACATAAATAAGAAATCCAACAACATACCGAGAAAGAATATGAGCATAATACCTCTCACAACAAGTTGAAGACAAAGCAAAAATAGAACAAATAAAAAGCATAAAATGGATAATTAACTTAAAGGACTGACTCAGTGGGTAAGAGAGCAGAGCAGATGACATGTCCTGAGTAAATTTGTATTGCTGACAAGGACTCTGATGTCTCAGATCAATGAGATTGTTAAAGCCTTCCTCCTGTCCGGCTTAGGGAACTGGTAAAGACTTCACATGGTCAGTGTGCAAATACTGCCTATTGAGACTATCCAACCTTCCCCCTGGGCTGTATATAGTAAATGCACTGAGGCTTCAGGTTGTGGCTTAGTAGGCGCACCACCATTAGAACTTGGAAAGTCCACTTGATCCAGCTCTCCCATACTTGTTCCTGTGTAACTGATCTTTCTTGTTTCCATCACTGTCTCACTAGGTTTTTAGGCCCAAACCATGCAGGCTATGGAGTGTAAGAGTATGAGCCATACAAGAGTGAATACCCAGTTTCAGTTCTTAAAACCTTTGGCTGAAAAAGCCTAGCATGGCCATGAATTAGTACATTCCAAATGCTAGGATGTGGAGAGAGGTAGATACTGAGGACTTGCTGCTCAACCCACCTAGACAGAACAGTAGTCTCCTTTCTATGATACAATATTATGAAATTATGTCTCTCTTTTTTTTAAAGAACACAGCAATGTTTTTTTTTAAAGATTTATTTATTATGTATACAGTGTTCTGTGTGTATGTATGCTTGCAGGCCAGAAGAGGGCACCAGATCTCATTACAGATGGTTGTGAGCCACCATGTGGTTGCTGGGAATTGAACTCAGGACCTCCAGAAGAGCAGCCAATGCTCTCAACCTCTAAGCCATCTCTCCAGCCTGAAATTATCTCTTATGATCTAAGAAATTGCAACTTTTGCAGAACCTTACAGCCATAGTTCATAATACACCTTAAGGTTACTTAAGACTTAAGAGTGCTCTCCTGCTGTGTACTCAGCCTATTTGTTTAAGCTATTTTTTAGATTACAAAGTAACAGTCAAATTTACTGGCTTTGGACTTCCACTGTGACCAAGTTTTACAACCTAAGCTAATGCATAGCTATTATCTTAAATTATGTACTCTTCTGTGTCCTGACCCAGACAATGCATGTCTATCATTTGCTGAAATCATTGAATTAAAAAGGTTGAAAGCAATCTTCTATAATTTTGCATCACAAATGTTAAACACAACATTTGGATATTGATTTGATAAACAATGATGTCTGTAAAACTATGTTTCTGGGTTAGTTGGGGTCAGGTGGAGTCAGTATAGTCTGTTGTAAAAGTCTGTTTAAGAATTCTGCAAAGTATCCCTCATTCCTTTCCATTAAATGTGTTCTATGCTGATTAGTATAGACAGTGAAACTCTTTGTTAGAGAAAAAACAACAACACACACACACACACACACACACACACACACGAGAGAGAGAGAGAGAGAGAGAGAGAGAGAGAGAGAGAGAGAGAGAGAAACAAACACAGACAAGATATAGTTACAAGGCATCCTTCTTCAGATAGGCAGTTAGGAGAGAAAAAATGGACTCCAAGGGGGGTTCTTTTATTTCTTTCTTTAATGAGACACTATTACATAACTGGTAACTCAGAATTAATTGCTGATGCATTTAATCTGCTTATTCTATGTTCAATGAGATACCCTCTCTCATGTTAAAAGTCCATATTGGGGGGACAGTAAAACGATTCTGGTCTCCTAACATATGCACATTGGTGCATCCATATATCTATATATGTATGTGTACACATGTGAAGGCATAACACACACACACACACACACACACACACACACACACACATACACACATAATCCCTTTTATCAAAAATTTTCTATGAATCAAATGTAATCCACATTAAAACTACAATGAAATTCTTCACAAAAATATAAAACATGATTTGTGCTAATCCCAAATCAATCTGATTAGAAGAACTATGACATAGGTATCAAAGTATCAGAGTTTAATAATCTGATTATCATGCTGGTAGTACAAGAACTGACCAATAGGCCACTGAAGTAGAACAGAGATCCAAGAAATAAGCTCATCTAACTACAGTCACCAGAACTTTATCAAAACCTATCTTAAAGAAAAATAATCTATTCAATAAACTACCATGGTAAAACTCCATATATACACGTGAGCGAGTGACATTAGTTAAGTACCTCCTATTTTGGACAAAAACCAATATAGTAGCACTTAGGAAGCTGTTGAAAACACTCTGACACCAGACATTAGAAGTCATCTTTTGAATTATTGGTCAGAGTTGTCCAAGAGACTCTTTAGTATAGTTATTGTCCTTGGTCGCCATTCAGAGGTGGTATAAGGCCCTATTGATGAGGCCACTTTGTACTTCAGACACTAGGGGCCAGAGATACGTGATCTGTAACTGACAAGAAAGCCTCTTTCCCGAGGACTTGCTTTTATGAAACTGGAAGGTGTCAAGCATGCTTGTAAAGGAAAGAAACAACCAAAAGTTCTACCCGTTTATGATGCCTATGCTTCACACAGACCAGCAGAGCACAAGAACCACAAGGGTACATTAGTGGCACACATACTTTGTCAGTAAACAATAGCTCCTGATTTGTTCTTTAGACCTGCACAACAAGAGGAAGATCACGCCTAGTACTGGGGACCTAGACAATAGCCAAGGGGCAGTAAAGACAAGGATCTTGCAGGAAAAATGTAAAGCCATCATTTTACAAAGCTAGGTTGATCCATAACTACATTCTAAATATTTGTTCATATTCCCACAGATAAGTGTAGTCTTCACTCTGTTTCAAGAAAACTCTTTGCCACAAATAGAGACCATTACAAAAAACTACAGCCAATCAAAATTCAGAGGTGTGAATTCCAGTCCTAGTGGATACATCTACAACTCTTATATCTAATGCTCAGGGATTAATAGAAAAGAGGGGATGAAAAAATTGTAAGAGTCAGAGGAACAGAGGGTTTGTGTGACATTTTGACTTGAAGAAATATCAGAAGCTGAACTCACGAAGTCTCACCAACATAACTGCATAAACATGAGTTGAATAAGGAGAAGAACAGATGTGCTAGCTGGAGCTGATGAAATCTCAGGAGGTTACAACCTAATACAAAAACTACAAGCCACCAAAGAATTCTCAGTTGTAGAAACAGTCTTCCCAAAGGAAAAGCACACCAATTAATTGTCCAATACCAAATGATGAGCCTTGAAGACATTATGACATTATACAGACTAAACAAGATTGTCTATGTAATTGAATTTCAAGAAATAAATAAGCTATCCCATTTAGGGCTGAGAGGCCAAAGTCTCTCATTCTCTGCACATTGTCAAATTAGGAATCTATGTGTTATTTGCCATTTGATGCTAGGTGAATCTTCTCTGATAAGGATTGAGTGTTATACTGATCCACGGTTGTAACTACATGTCACCAATAGTATTTTTCAATATCCCACAAACATAACACACTGTTGCCAACATTTTGTAGTTACCCTACAAAACTAATGTTAAGTCCCCATTCCTGAAGATACCATATAGTTACATCATCAAACATGGAGAAGTTGAAGTGGTACTCAATAGAAGCTTTACTCCTCCTGACCAGAGTTCATATTGCTGGTGGTTTCTATACTATATGGTACCTGTATGTTTGTGGGACCAGTAGCACACCTTTGGCAATTGACTCTAAATTATATAACCCATTCTTCATATCAGGGCTGTTATTTGGTGATATGTCATTTGTGGTTGGGACATTGTCCCCATTGTTCTATATAACCCTCCACAACTTGGCAATAATTCTTTTGTGCTGAAACACCATTTTACTTATGGCATCATACTTGAAGAAATCAGCCTCTACCTTACCAGATGCTTTGCTCTACTAATTAGCATTCAAAGTGCTGGAAGTAAATGCATGCTAACGAAGGAGAAATGTAATTGTTAGTATTACCCAGTGTCAAATTATGAAACTAACAACATGTATGTTTATTATTTGTATTTTTATGTGCCATGGATAATTCCTTTTCTTATCATGTCTATTTGGTTTCCTTTATGCCTGTTACACCTTTATAAGCATCTCTTTCTTTAAGTTTGGAAGATTTTAAAAGTTATTTTGTTAAAATGTTTCTCTGCCTTTGACCTGGGTTTCATCTCCTTCATCTATACCTGTTATTGATATGTTTGGTATTTACTTAGTGTCTCCAAATTTCTGAATGCTTTGTGCCTGGACATTTTTATATTTAACAATTTTCTTGACTGAGTTATCCATTTATTCTACTTGATCTTTAAGACCTGAATTTTTTTTCTACATTATTCAGTCATATTTTCTTCTGAACTTTTGTCTTTCACTTCTTAAGTTTTTCATTTTGAGTTTTATTTCTTTTGACTTTTCTTTGGGAAAAGTCTCTGTTATATTCTAATTTTATATATTGAATTATTGTTTTCCTCATCCTCAACTTTTCGTGTTTTCATAGCCTTCACTGAGGCATTGGTTCATGTCCTCTTTACTTCTTTGAACATATACATAATTTCTATTTTGGATTCCTTGTATATTTTAGCTAAATTGCTTTAATAAAAGCATGACAATATGGGAGCTTGTTTATGGAGGAGGTATATTTTCTTGGTTGTTCAAATTTTATCCCTGGAATCTAGGATCTGGATTTATGACATTTGTAGTACTTTTTGGCATGGATAATGGAAATCACTTTTGGTGGGTGTGCTCTTAGTTTTTTTCCGTGGTTCTACCTGAAGCTCACTGGTTGTGCACCAAATGATTGAAGTTTAATTTTCCTTTTGGGGACCACTCTAGGTGTAAGGTTTCAGATGCTGACTGGTCCCATATCTGAAGTTCTTGATGGAATTCTGAGCTGATTCTCTAAGATGTCTGCAATATGTACAGTGTGTGACAGACTAGTAATGAAGGAAAAGTCACTAACTCTAGAGGACTATTAGCCAGGTTTGAGACATAGCTCAACAAACAGCAGCGGAAGTAAACCCAGTGGTCCCCTGGGTCTGGCTGCAGATGACCGCAAGTCTAAAGAGAATGAAAATCAGGTTGGAGGAGGGGCTTAGACGTTGTTATTACAGCTATCCTAGATCGATCAGAATGGAGAAGGAAAAGGAAACATAGGTAGTCTACTTGCATCCCTTCCAAGCACTTCAGCAGTGGGTACCTGGAAAAGAGCTGGTTTCATTCTGTGCTGTTTCACAAGTGATTGGAGGTGGGCTAATATAATTGGGTTAGGAGGGCATTTGAGGAAGAACAAGTGATTGGAGGTGGGCTAATATAATTGGGTTAGGAGGGCATTTGAGGAAGAACTGAGGGAACTTTGCACTCATGCCATATGTGGTGGGAAGAAACAAGGGAATGGAGATGCGCTCAGATGTCTGGATAATGGAGATATCAGCAGCAAGTTTAGGTTCCATGGGGAAACCAGAATAGAGGAGTTAAAGGAGGTCACTGATATCCTTCCTGAATCCCTTCAAGTGTGGTGGTTGTGCATTGCCCAGAGGAGAATGGGTCTGTGGTTGGTGGGTAGTCACAAGGGGATACATAGGAAGTTGTTAATGCAAAGGGCAGTGGTTAATGCAAAGACTGAGACTCAAATCTCCACAGTGTTGAGAATAAATGACTTGAGAGATCAACCATAGATAGGCCACTTATTTCAGTTCCTATAACCACATGCCCCCTCAAGGTTCAGGGAGCATCATGGAAGAGATGACAGAAAACAACTACAAAAGGAACAAATTTTAAAAGCCAGAAAATATGGAAAAGCCAGAGAATGTGGAGAAGTATTGTAAAATGCCAGCCTCTGGTAATCACATGCTGTGACTCACATGAATTCTCAGCAAGTACAGTTATCCAAACAGCACACCCTCAATATGAAGAGAATTAAAAAATCCAGTGAATAAAGGAGAGGCTCAAACTATTGCAATGAAAGGCTGTTTGAAACGTTTGAAATCACTTTTCTTTGGGGAGGTGGTTGAAATGTGTAGATTTGCCACATATCACTGCATGTCTCACATTGATGGAGTAATTAGAATCAGTGGGTTATGGGATAAATGACATGAAGTTGGAAGGGATATACGTTGAATGCTATGTGGGGTGGGGGTTGTAGTAAGATCAATATATGTTATGTAGGATTCCCTGAGCTTGGCCTAATGTTTGACTGTGGGTCTCTGCATCTGTTTCCACCAGTTGCTGGATGAATCCTCTCTGATGACTGCTGGCCTCGGCACTAAGCAACGAGTATAGCAGAATCCTATTAGGCATCATTACACTGACATGTTTCCCATCTACTGACATTTGGTTCTATCCTAGGTCCCTGGGCCATCCAGTCCCTGGGTCGTGGCCTTCAGGCAGGAGTGGGCTCAGTCTCATGGCATGAGTCTCAGGCTGGACTAGTCATTGGTTGGCCACTCCCACAACCTCTGTGCCACCCATACCCTAGTGCATTCCATAGGCAGAACAGACTGTAAGTCGAATGTCATGTGGCTGGGTTGGGGTCCCAATTCCTCTGCTGTAAGTCTTGCCAGGTCACAGAAGATGGCCAGCTCAGGCTACATATTGCTTTTTACTAGGAGTCTTGTCTGGTATCATCCTGTAGATTGTTGGGAGTTTCAACCTGACCTTGAAATGAGCCCCTTTCCAGTTGACTCTTTCCTGCTGAAGAGAAGGAGGGAGGATTATAGGAGCCAGGGGTGGGAGGTCAAGGACATCACAAGAAAACCCACAGAATCATCTCACCTGGACTCATAGAAGTTCATAGAGACTAAATGACTAACCAGGGATCTCACATGGGACTGACATAGGCCCCCTGCATATATGTGATGGTTTTGTCACTTTGTCTTCATGTGGGACTCCTAACCATGGGGTCAGGGGCTTTGTTTAAATATTTTGCTGTTTTTCGTGAATCTATTACTCATACTGGGTTACCTTGCCCAGCCTTAATACAACTTGATATGCCATGTTTTGTTAATATCCATTGGAGGCCTGCCCTTTTCTGAATAGAAACAGAGGAAGAGTGGATGTGAGGTTGAGGGAGGGAAGTGGTGGGGAGGGACTTGCAGGAGAGGAGAGAGGGGAAGTGTAGTCAGTCTTTTAGATAGATAGATAGATAGATAGATAGATAGATAGATAGATAGATAGATAGATAGAGGACAATATAGCTTTCAATAAATATTGTTCTATAACAAAAATATACTTATATACATGTGTGAAGTTTACATGGAATAAATAAAATAATTAAAAATTGGAATGACTTAAATGAATACTTTGTTAGACATAAAATAAAAATGAACTATATATAAAAAGTAATTTATTAGGCTATAATCATCATATCTCATTTAGAATTGTCACCATTAGAGAGACAAAAATAATAATATTGATGAGTATGTAGATAAGTAACTCTTCTGTACTACTTGCAGAACTGTAAGTCAGTGTTACCTATATAAGAAACAGCTGATAGTCAAGATTATCTACCACACAGCATCAACCCATATATCAATTAGTGGGTGAAGAAAATAGAGCATGTATAACTCTTAAAACACTACTCATTTCATAAAATAGTTTTCAATATTTTTATTAAATTTATTAATAGAGATGAACATACAGGCTATTATGTGAAATAAAGTATCAGAAATGACAAATGACTGTATAAATGTCATATATATGTGTGTGTGAAAATGACAATATACATAGTATCTCACTAAGATTAAGGTAAAAAAATTTAATTGAATAAAAGTAGAGAAAAATATTTCTCAGAAATTATTCAAAAGGAAATAAGACAGGATTAGATAGGAAAAATCGGGAGTGATTTTGTTGTTGTCTTGTTGGTTTTGTTTAGTGATGATGAGCTTTTTTTTGTTTGTTTATAGAGCTGAGACTCAAGCCAGTCATTTCACATACTAGGAAAGGGCTCAAATACTAAGATCTGCTCCTGTCCCACTTTATCAGACATAATATACATTACATTACTGTGCATAAGCAAGTTTTCTTTCTTTTCTGATATAAGTAAATTACTAATCTTACCATGATTATATACTTATTACTCAGATTATCACTAGGAATACATCTTATATTTTTCATTTTCTGGATTGCTTTTGCTTATCCTAATCATATTATATGTGGCAAAATTATATCTTTATGAAAGAAAATTTTTAAAAAGTGAATTTTTACACTTTGTGCAGTAAGAATGAATGATCTATATCCACTTTCCTAGCATTAAAATTCAAAGCATATGATTTTTTAAACATGGACTTTTCTATTTGATTGAAGTGATTAAGGAAAGTTAAAAACTTATGTTTATTTACCTGAACACATAAATTTGGATAAAATTTTTAAAGCATCACATCCTAATACACACTCAAAACTTCTTTTTGTGTATTCTTTGAAAATTTCATATAGATATGCAGTATATCTTGATCATATCCATACCTCACTGCCCACTCCATTTTTACTAACTTGCCATCACACAGGCATGTTTATTTACTTATTTAGTTATTTAGAGATAACTCTTGAGTCCCATTAGTGAGATCCGCATGCTCATAGGATGGGAGTTATCATCTGGGGCATGTGTCACTTACCTGTGGCCACATTTCTAAAGAGAGTGACTGTCCCTTACCAAGCAGCCAACTTCAAATACTCCTAAAAACTTAGTTAGGGGTGGAATTACTAACTGGCTTGATCTTACACAGACCTTGTGTATTTAACAACAGCTGCTGTGACGTCAAAGTACAACAGCCATGTCATATCCAGAGAGCAGAATTTCATTTTTACATAACATTGTTATAATTACATAGCATATTTTTAAGAAATGAAACTTTTTATTTGTGAACAGTATCATATCTTAGAAATGATTATTTCAAGGAAATTGTGATTTTTAGCTGCATACATGTATGAGTGAGTTTGTGGTTAAAACAGAGATCAGCCACTGGTACTCTGCCTCTGGTGCTCTATAATTTTCCTGACCATGTGGATGAGGGGCATGGTCTCCAAAACTTACAGAGTTTGTTAATTATGCTGTTGGATGACAAGCAGACCCCAAAGATCACAGGTCTCTGACGTTCCAAGTCTAGAATTTCAAGAGTGTCAGCTCCAGTTTCATACAGGATTGTTTTTGATACTAAAAAGTGTTAAATATGAAGTAATAATGTTTTCAAAACAGTAAATTACAGATCTGATAATTTAAAGAAAAAAATCTAAGAGGTCACAATTGTTCAATCCTTAGGGTTTCTTTTTGTTTTTTTTTTTTTTTCTTACTTTTTTTGTTTTTTGTTTTTTTTCCATACAGGGTTCCTGGCTGACATGGAACTCACTCTGTAGACTATCCTGGTCTTGAACTTAGAGATCTCTCTGCCTGTCTCTGCCTCCCGAGTGCTGGGATTAAAGGTGTGTGCCATCACCTCCTGGCTTCTTTAGGATTTCTAAAGTGTTATATCAACAATTATTAAGATTATCTGTATACATGTATTCTGTCTGATATCATAGTATGCAACTCACAGCTATGAGTACAATTTTAGGGAATTATATAGATACATATATACTTATGATCAGTTGAACCATTTTCTATAGATATTCAAATGTGTTATCTTAATGGCATTCAGCTTTCAAACAGATGAACTGAGAGGTTCGGAGACTTACTTAGTGAGAGTCTTATTTGGGAAAGCTAACAGGTAATTAAAACTCATGAAGGTAGTGATGACTTGAAGGACTCAGCATAAAAATACATGGAGAAAAATTATAGACTAATTAAAAAACCTAGGATATGTGTTTAAACACAATTGAGTTATTTAATGAGTAGATTTATTGAGAGAATAGCACTCTGTCACACCACTTCAGCATATTGAATACCTCCAGGGGAAAATGTTGCAAGGGAGTTTTAATTAATTTCTTTCATCTAATCCTCTCTTAACTCTGAAAAATCCTTTGTCACACACATCATGTGACTCTCAAGGACAGAGTGAGGGCCATTGAAAAGCAGTGTTATCCAAATAAGGTTGTTAAGAGGCCATTTCTAACTTCTTCATTAAAGCTAATGCACTTAACACTACTGCCATTCAAAATCCATATTGCACAGCAGCAGCAATTATATAAAGTAGCTACTTCTTCAGTCTGTCCTTATATGCTATCATTATATTTTTAGGAACTTTAGTGTGGCAAAATTCCAGAATATTCAGTTCTAGCCTGTGAAAGATTGCAATTCCTCTAACAGCTTGAAATAGCAATATTTCAAACCATTGGGTGTATGAGCTTCTATATCTAAAATTGAGTGCCAGGCTTGAAGCTTTTGGTAATTTATCTATAGTTTTTTTTTATAACTCTGGGTCACAGAGAGGGATAGAAGATTAACGAGGTGACATATTAAAAGTTTTATGAATAATAAATATTATCCTCTATTTTTTTTTCTGTAGGATAAATGGAGTCATGTGTAGGTTAAGTAACCATTAGAGTTGATTTTTTTAAAGGATCCATTTATGATTCATTTAACTACATTTCTAGCACTTACTCCTTTCTGCTATTCTTAACTTGTCACTTTGAGTGCAAAAGGTTTGGTGAGAGCAGGAATCATTGATAAAAATATGTAAAATCGTGTTAACTTCAGCAATCTTTTAAAATACATGTCAGTACATCAAGTTAAATGCCCAAAGAACAATATTTTCCCTACTCTTTGCCAAACACCCTGCTGTTTTTTTATTTTTATTTTTATTTTTATTTTT
Source organism: Peromyscus nudipes (assembly GCA_902168325.1). Taxonomy (NCBI): domain Eukaryota; kingdom Metazoa; phylum Chordata; class Mammalia; order Rodentia; family Cricetidae; genus Peromyscus; species Peromyscus nudipes. Next base: position 14,966 of record CABHPH010130832.1, on the reverse strand, counting down.
ACTCTTTTGCTCTTTGGGGGCCCACTACTCAGTTCCCAAATAAATACACAGAGACTTATTCTTTCTAATGAATGCCCAGCCTTAGCTTGGCTTGTTTCTTGCCAGCTTTTAAGTTAAATTATCCCATCTACCTTTTGCCTCTGGGCTTTTATCTTTCTCTATTCTATATTCTTTTCATTATTTCTTACTCTGTGGCTTGTTGTGTAGCTGGGTGGCTGGTCGATGGTGTCCTCTCTCCTCCCTTTGCTCCCTGATCTTGTCCTTCCTGATTTGTCCTCCTATTTATTCTCTCTCCCTGCCATCCGCTCCTATCCTTTCTCCTGCCTAGCTATTGGCCATTCAGATCTTTATTAAACCAAACAGATGTATTAGTCAGGCACAGTAACACAGCTTCATGGAGTTAAACAAATGCAACATAAAAGAATACAACATATCTTTGCATCATTAAACAAATATTCCACAGCATAAACAAATGTAACACACCTTAAATAATATTCCACAACACCCACGCTTTACTAAGATTTTCCTTAATATAGTCAGAGAGTGAGAGAGAGAGAGAGAGAGAGAGAGAGAGAGAGAGAGAGAGAGAGAGAGAATAGATAGGTTTACAGTTAGATGGATTCTCTTAAGTAAATCTATTTTGTGAAACATCTAACATATTTTATATTAGCAATAACTGAGTAGAAAGTCCTCATAGTGTTCTCTGGGATTTAGTTTACAACAACTTTCCATACGGTTCTAGATGCAGATTCAAGATACAGTCACAGAACACTGTAGAATAGTCTGCACAGGACATTTCTCTCTCCAAATATGTATAAATATTCTCATAAAATATAATCACATGTGGCTCCCTAGTAAAAAATGTCATGTAGTTTATTACTTCATTTGCTTATTTTTCATGATTATATTCTGTTTCATCAATTTCCTGTACAAAAAAGAGTCTTCTGTCTACCAATATTTGATCATGTCCAGCCTCATCCAATTAGTCAAAATTGTGCTTAATAGCAGACCTCAAAACATTTACCACATAATTTCTCTCCTTTAATCATCAAGAGTTTGAGAGGTTTCCAGTTTTCAGTCTCTGCCCCATTTTCTTTCCCACCTTGTGAGTTTGTCTCCACTCACATATTAATGTAAATTCAATAGGTTCTTTTCCCATCATATTTTTTCTTCTCTTTACACAGTAAGAACCTGATCTTCAAACTGGGTTTCATTTTGAATGATGTGTAGACATATTTACCTCAGATTAAGACTCATGTTTTTAATGCAGTTCTAAATCAAGAACGTAATGGAAATAAAAGGAAAGAAAACTAATACAGGGAAACTGCTAGAAAAACAAGACTCCTCTGATGGTTTGTGATTGAAAGCTCACCTTAAATGAAAAACCATCATGCAAATACTTGGGTACAATCACAACAAAATGAGTTTTCGTTGCAATTCATAACAGTAGCAAAATTACAGTTATGAAAGAGCAACAAACTAGTTCTATTGTTGGGTCACCACAACATGAGGAACTGTATTAATGGATCACAATATTGGGAAGCTTGACAAGCTGTACCCTAAGGTGATGCATTTGCAAAGGGAGTTCTTTGAAAATTGTGATGATGATGATGTAATAGAGAAACACGGTCCAGAAAGCAGACACTGACTTAGAATGCATGGGATTGAATCCCAATTTACTGCACACACATTTTAGAAATTTAGTTTTATATTTAACTATAAAAAATTTTACATTCCATTAAAGTAGCTGTTATAATGCAATGATATGCCATAGGTAAAATGAAAAATAACTTTTAACATTTAGTTTTTCATATCTTTTTTTTTTATTTCTTAGGGAAGTGTGTGGTTACAAAGGAATAGAGGTCTTTTCAGATTGGAAAAAAAAACAATGCAAGCAAAAGGAAGATAAATACACGGTAGGTGATGAGGAAGGACAGACTAAGAAGAACGGGAAGATAAGCCCTTTGGAAATTCAAAGTGAAAGGCATTAATTTTCTTTACCTAAAATGTAGCAAAAATCATGTCTGATATGAAGGAATAAATTATATTACATAAATATAAGGGGACAAAATATTATTCATGATGATACTTATCAACTTGGTCACTTTATAATTCTTATTTGCTCTTGAATCCAACTTTATAATCTTCATTTATTCCTTATCATCCCAGTGCAGTGTTTGGCAAGAATGATAGTTGGTAAGAATCTCAGAATATGTAATTCTAAGGAAGGTTTATGGTCTATGATTTTACTTACTATCTAAACAATGCTAAAGAAAAGTAGAACGCCTTTCTTCCTAAAAATATTCACATCTGTTGACGGTTCTACATTTATTCTCTGCATCAGGTTTTACCATCCCTAGCTTATTTATTTCTATTTTTTAAAGTAACTTTTGACTCCCTCAAATTAGAGTATCTTCAGTGTATGGGTGATATTTGAATTGTGAAATGGATGATAGAGTGGAGAGGAAACAAATATAGTTTAAGAAATTTCTACATTTGTATGATGACTACATCAAATATTTATAATTGCTTTAACATTTTTAGAAGATTGTTTCTTTCTCTACTCTGACAAAAAATCTACACTTATAATTTCCTTTTCCTATGGGAGGTAAAAAAAATGAGTTTTGATGTCCTTTTTATAGTCACCTGTTCTGGATTTGTATTAGCGTGTCTATGGTTTTTCACAATGTTTGGCCAGTGATGGTCAGTTTTGATTCTCTATTTCACTAGATTCATAACTGCAAAAGGGATTCCTAAAGTCTTCCTTAGCTAATGTTCTGTGGAAATGTCCATGGACACATCCAGAGGGGTCCTCTATATTGCGTCGCCATGTCCCAATCTAATGAGTTTGACAATTAGACTGACCTTAAAACTCATCAAGGAGTTACTGTAAAATACATATGGGTGGTTTATTGTTAAGCAAATGATACACAACTAATACTCTGTAGTTTGTATCATTTTATTGTTCAATATGTCCCAAAACTTTCTAAATTGTAAAAGTTATCATATAGGATATCAGAGCAATATTTCTAAAACCTCCAAAACCCAACTTGCCAAGTTGATGTGTCTTCTCCTATTCTAAGTTTCAGAAAGTTCAAAGTATAGCAGAGCATGTAGTGTCATAGTGCACTAAAACCAGACAACTAAACGTACATAAACATCACTAATATAGAAGTTCAATGAATATTGAAAATATCTGTTGATCATCAACTGATTGAAAGTGACTTACTATGAAAAGATAGATGTAGATATTCTAATTAGCATGATGTCAATGACACTATGGATCAACAATGGTGTTCTGTGCAATCTTAAGAAAATGCTGTTTCTTGTGAACTGTCTTATAATATAGGGCAGAAATTTTAACATATCCCTGTGACTAAATAGTTAAATTTTGAAAATTCAATAGTGGAAGTAACATAATTCTTATCAATGGCCTTTTAAAGGACACATTCAGAACTGGGTTTCTGTTATTCTACTTGTAAATGATGTTGTTAATTGTCAACGTTGTGAAAGAATCTAGAATCACTTGGGAATTAGGAAATACCTATGAGACATTATGCTGATTATGATAATTTAGGTGGAAAAAGTGTCCACTGTTGGAGGTGCCATTTCCTGGATAGCATTCTGGACTGCATGAATGCATGATGAGAATTGAACATGAGTCTTGATTGTGGATGTAATGTGAGCAGATGTTTCATGCTTTTATGACCCTAATTTCCCCATGATGATGGACAGTATCCTTGAACTATAAGTCAAAATCAATCTTTTCTCCTTTGAGTTGTTTTTCTTACAGTAGTTTATCACAACTCAAAGGGAAACTAAAACAGTACTTAAGAATTGGTAATTATAGCAGTGTTGGCACACACCTTTCACCCCAGCACTCTGGAGACAGAACCAGGTAGATTTCTGTGAGTTCAAGACTAGCCAGGGCTACACAAAGAAACCCAGTCTCAGAAAAACAAAAACAAAAACAGAACAAAAGCACACACAAAACAAAATAAACAAACAAACAAACATAAAAACAAATACAAAGAAGAATTGGTAATTTGACAAGTTTGTTCATTGGATAGAATTTTCCATTGTATTTGTTGTTGTTGTTGTTTGAGACAGGGTTTCTCTGTGTAGTCTTGACTGTCCTCGACCAGGCTGGCATGGAACTCACAAAGATTTGCCTGCCTCTCACTCCCGAGTGCTGGGATTAAAGGTGTGTGCCAGCACTGCCCGGCCACAATGAATATTTAACAGAAACCAAGCCTATTTACCACATTGCTACTTTGGGTTCAGAAAATCAGTGGACAAAGGAAGAGATCATGCCGTTTGTAGAGACATTGTACCTGAAGTAATCGGATCTGTTTTTTCTAGTCTAAGTCTAGAATCACTAAGTGGTATTTTGTTGTTTTCTAGCCATGCAGTAGCCATAGATGTGATATATCACAAACGAAGGTCTACAACAGTATAATATCCATTAAGTATTACTTACTAAAAGACTGAATTCTCATAATTTCATTATATATATATGTATATATATATATGAAGAAGAACCTGCCAAAGTGATGGTCACATCACAGTGAGTAAACTAAAAGTAGCTGAGAAAGGAAGAAAATAAATAGCAATTATGTTTCTGAGAGTCCCTAGAGCATCAAGAACTATATCTGCATTATCAACACCTTTAAGTCCTTTGCTGCGTTAAACATTGACAGCTAGCTTGAAAATTATGCTTTGTTCATTCTTTTTTGTGGTAGAAGTCAGGCTTCTTTTTCCTCATAGTTCTGTTTGCCGTGATAGACATTACACTATCAGTGCAGCGTTGAAGTAAGCTAAGACCAATTATCCCAGCATTCTAAGTAACACAACTCTCACTGAGTCCAAGTCAAAGGAAGAATGTATAGTCTTGATTGTGATGATGCTGTCTCATCTACAGACATCTCAGTTGATGGGAACTGTGGAAACTGGAATAGAATGGTTATGACACATTTTTCTCCTCTTAGTCATTAATATACCAACTACAGCACCTAATTCTGCTTGCTAGACATATTGTCTTTAAACTTGCATCCTCATTGTGATCCATGTGAATTATATCCCCACAATCATTTTGATCAACATGAGATATGAAGCAAGAGAAAGAAACACATTCTTTCTGCCTTTACTTAAGGAATGGATCTACTTTCAGTAATATTCAATTATCTCATGGAATTATCTCATGAATGGGAAGTCCTGATTTCCTTAAAGTTATGCTCAGTAACTCATCCCATGGTACTTTTCCTGCTTCCTTTCCTGTTCTGTGACTCTCATAGGATGTGTACCACACAAATAAAATCATCGAGTGTGGAATTAACTCATACCATGCTTTCTAGAAAAAAAGAAAAAACAAGATCCAAAAACAGGATTTATACATTTTTATAAGTTAAAGAGATAAGACCCAACTTATGAAAAGATAAAAGGTAATTTAATTTGTTATAATTATATAAGGATCAACACTTATGTCTCTAGTAAAACAGATTCATGACACATTTATTCTAAAGACATTACAACAGAATCAAACCCAATCAAAGCAGTACCCCAATTCTTCTGTATAGAAAAAGCTCTTGCAAAAACGTTTTCAAATGACAGATTTCATCAGTGTGAGCAGATGCAAAAATTAATATTTCTCTTTACACAGCCATGAGAATCCTGCAAATAACCTGTCAGTTATGACCTTTGAAATGATACTGGATTTTTAATCCCATAATTACACAAATGCAATAAAATGTGGCTACATATAAACTATGATTCAGTATTCAACAGTCACCCACAGGGATGGATAGAGAAACAGTTAGATACAAAGTATTTCTATATTTTCCAGAATGATCATGCTTAGGGATTGAAGAATTGTAGGGAGGTGATTATTTTCAATCATATCTAGAAATTTGTATTTATGAATATCTTGCTGCTCTAGTATTAGTAGATTTCTCATACCATGTTCAACACTGTTGAGGTAAATTTATTCTAATATTCTTTTGAACTTCAAGAAAAGAATAGTATGACATTTAAACATATTTGAAAAAATGAAAATGTATGCCTCTTTAACAGGAAAGCTTCTATTAAATAGAGTTTTATATAGCAATGTTAATGCAAAGGGATAATAAATTACATTTTATGACAAAATATGGAAAGTAGACATAGTATAGTCTTTTAATTAAAGCTTTGTCAGAGAATTACAATGATACCTTCTTCAAGAGAATGCATACATTACGCATGATTGACAAGCACAACTTGTTATCAATGCTAAGATGATGAATTCCCAGTCCTATTTCCAAGAACTTAGCAAAGCCAGTGACTCTAAGGCTAAGTATTTGAGCTATTAACTCATCACTGTGTGTCAACAGAACTCTGAGTTTCTTTTTTTAATCCCGTTTCAAGTTATTTCTGGACATCAATGGAATTAAATGGCAGTACAGAGGTATTCCTTGTTCCTAGGCAGTCAGAAATCCACCTCAAAATCAAAGTCATCATCCAAACCACAGATATTTTCTTCTGGCCAAGTTGACTTTATTCTTCACTCAACATATTGCACCCCTGGGAATTATCAACTGTCAAGTGAGCTGATATGAAGGATTCAAATTCTTTACCCTTTTACAATATAACAAAACAAAATTTAGACAAAGTCCTTCTTAAAATAATATATTATTACCCACCAGCTTCTGTAACTTTTGTCTCTTATTATGATAATGCTGATTACCCAATTTCAAGCTGCAGATTCAAAATGAACTTGATTTATATATCAGCCACTAAAGGAGGGGAAATAGTTGACCCCTAAACGTGCCTAACTAGAAATAATAATGTGCTTGAATATCTAAATTTAGGTTTCACTACATTTTCTTTTAAATTATCAAAATAGAAAATAAAATTTCAACTGTAAAGAACCACTGCAGTCAAGTTGAAAACATTTCCTTAATGTGAAAAATCTCAATGGAAAAATCAGGACAAGACAATGAAGACTGTAGGTAACACATGGGTTTGGAACCAATTTGTAAATTTAGAGTGCCGTTGACTAGGCTGACTAGTGGTTTCCATGTGTCATTTATGAATAAAACAACATGTTAAGCAATACCAAGTTAGCAAATTGGGTTTGATTATTTTTACATAGTATGTATGTAATATACATTAAAATGCTAACATAATTCTAGGAATTGAAGAATATATATTGATGCTTTCTCTGAGTCAAGGTTTGCTTTTCATTAGATTAGATGGATCATGGAACTTTAAATGTTGAAGGGAAGTGCTCTGACTAAACCAAATCCTCAACTGTAGATTAGGACATTTATAAACTCAAACAGGGGAGCCATCCACGTGAAAGTGTGTGGTGTGATCCTACTTGTTTCTCAAAATATTCAGTATCAACCTCTGTCATGATACACTGAGATAACATTGTAGTATTTGTTTTGGTTTCTTTAGAGAAACTTACATGCTGTTTGCTAATTAAGTTTATGCTTTTACAATTTCAAATATCTATATCATGTATTCTGATTACTCTTATTCCTCCCCCTCTCTTATCTCAACCCCATGCCTCTCAAATGTCCTTTTCCCTATGAAAGCTTGTGACTTATTCAAGTTTTTGTTGTATTGTAGCTAGAGTTTTCCTGCCTGGCCCACGGTCTGGACAATCTCTGTCCTGCCAGTCCCGCCAGTCCCACAGCCACTCAGACCCAACCAAGTAAACACAGAGACTTATATTGTTTAAACTGTATGGCCATGGCAGGCTTCTTGCTAACTGTTCTTAGATCTTAGATTAATCCATTTCCATAAATCTACACCTTTCCACATGACTCATGGCTTACTGGCATCTTCACATGCTGTTTGTCCTGACTGCGGCTGGCAGTGTCTCTCTCACTCAGCTTCCTGTTCTCTCCTTTTTTCCTCTCTGTTAGTCCCGCCTCTACTACCTGCCTGGCCACTGGCCAATCAGTGTTTTATTTATTGACCAATCAGAGCAACAGATTTGACATACAGACCATTCCACAGCATTGTATTTTATGACCTCATGAGCTTTAGCTTTTCTAATTATCTATCCTTTCTTCTTCTAATGGTATGATGACTTCTCTTGTTCATAGAATCTTTTATACATTTATTTCCTTACTTGATACTTTAAAAGTAGATTTTCTGTTTTTAAGTACATTACCAATTTTCTTCATCCTTTCCAAGGATAAAAAAAAAAATTATACTTGCTTCAAATTCTATACTAATCCCGCTGGGCGGTGGTGGCGCACGCCTTTAATCCCAGCACTCGGGAGGCAGAGCCAGGCGGATCTCTGTGAGTTCGAGGACAGCCTGGGCTACCAAGTGAGATCCAGGACAGGCGCGAAGCTACACAGAGAAACCCTGTCTCGAAAAACAAAAAAAAACAACAACAAAAAATTCTATACTAATCCCACAGCAACTTACAGAGTATAACACGTTCACACCAAATACTAAAGGCTATTTTTAGTTCCAACTTCGTTGGCCAATATACTTATGGACTATCCAAAATATGTCATTATATTGTTAAATGAAATATTGAAAGGGTCATAATTTATGTAATTTTGTAGAGTAAAGTCATACTCAATGCTACATAAAAGTGTCATTTTATATAAATTAATTGATAATTGATTATAAATATTTCAAGGATGGAAAATGATTTCAAATATGCAAAATTATTCTGAAGTAGAAAGACAAATATGAAGATATACACTATGTGATTTCAAGTATAAATAAGTCATCATGATTCTAACGCTATATCATTGGCACAATTTTACAAATATAAACATATAATAAAATGTATATACTTAGACTTGCTTGTGGATATTCAACAAAAGTTCTAGCAGGATCTAGGAAGGGCTCCATGTGTAAGGGCAATTGCTGTTGATCCTGACAAGTTGGGACACACAAATTTGAAGGACAGAATCCTGGTTGTCCCTTGACCTCCACATGAAGACCCACATATCATTAAATATACACACATATACTACACCACTCAAAGTATGGAAATGAATGTAGTAAACAAGGACTTCTGCAAAACAGTCATGTCACAGTAAGGGAGGATGGAGAAAGTTAACCCCTACCTTACCAAAGGTGACACTAGCTGTTAATGGGTCATAGACCTGAAGCCTAAAAGTGAGGAAAGAGAGGTAACTTCCCAAACTTGAAAAGCAATAGTCAAAATTCGACTTCATTGTGAAATTCTAAACTTCTCCTTCCTGTTTGAACACAAGAAAAAATATTTCAATTTCGTCTAATCTACTTTAAAATGCATTAGAAATATTAGTTTGAACTAACTCAATGTAAAGAAACAAGGACCATATACATTGTTTCATAATAATAATATTCTTGGGAAGTAAAAAGCTTTATATTTTTGCTTTAGGGTTCTTAAAGTTAATTAAAAACAAAATATCATGTGAAGAATGTAAGTACTCTAAATATTATAACATGACTTTTGTTTAATTAACTTTTCCCGATAAACTGCAAGATGACTAGGCACAAGGCTCCTTTTGCCCTCAGGCGTGATTATTTTCTCCCAGACCCATATTGGAAATAATGCATAATTCAGCAAAAACAAAAAAGTTTAACCAAAGTTGTGCTGTAATTCTCTATTTCCAGTCTAATAGAAAAATAAATTCCTCACATTCCTGATAGAAATATCTTCAGAGTTATGGAAGCATTCAACTTAATGATTCAGGGTTTACTCTAGACTACAATTATATTGAAAACTCACATCTTCATAAAAAATAACAGACTACTGGGAATCTTCACAGTATATTATAAGCAACTATATAAAAGTCAAACTTTGGAGTGTTGTAGAAGTGTCCCTTTAAATGATTAAGTATTATAAGTAAGAAAAATTTTAGTGTGCAGTAATGATTATGTTAAAAATGTATAAAGGTCTAAGAGTGAGTCTATGCTTTGCTTTGATATTTTTTAAAAAAGAAACACCTAATGAAGTGAACAGAATAAAAGCATGGCTGCAAATGGCAAGGTTAACAAGTCATATTGCATTAAGTGTTCAAAAGACAGTGATAATGCAATCACATTTAAGAAATTATTTCCTATACAGAAAATCCATTAATGGTTTCAACAATTTTATGCAAGGCCATATCTCTACCTGTATCTATTTACACATTTTATATATATATATGTATATATATATATATATATATCCTTTTATCGTTATAAAATATAGAGATTTGTATGATTACACCTGCATTGTAAATATCAAATGTATTCCTAAAAGTTTCTTTAAAGTAAATTCTTAAAAGTGAACTTGATTATTTAAGGAAAATTCACAGTGGCAGTTTGAAGTTTGAGTTTTTTGTTTATTTATGAATTTATGCCTTCAGTGATTTTAAAAAGTGGAAAAGACCTCAGTATAAAATCTTTTATCATTAATATTTGGAATAAATAGGGACATTTACCAATTTTTATTAAATATTTTTCAATATTTCTATTATTTATATTTTATTATGGTAAGAATATTTTACATGGAATCTTCCCTCTCAACATATATAAGAACAATATTTATTCTTGATAATATGTGCAATCTTATATGATAAACCTCTAGAAATTTCCTACTATGTTTGATTAAAACAGGATAACACTTCACTAACCCAGTTTAGTCCCTAACTACATTCTAATTGTTTGTCCTTTACAGATAAGTGTAGACTTCACTCCTCATTAAGGAAACTTTTCTTTACAACTGACATAGACGATTACAGAATACTACAACCAAACAAAAGGCAGAGTTCTTGAGCACAGTTGCAATTGTACACCCAGAAAACAACTCATCCTCCTAGGGCTCAAGAAACACGGAAGAAGAGGGGCTGAAATATGGTAAGAGCCAGAAGATCAAGGAGTTTCCTGTGATTGTTTTCTTACTAATGCAGCTAGGGAATACTGAGAGTGGACGAGATAGTCTCCCCCAAAGAACACACCGGCTGCTTATCCAATGTCAAGTGATCAGCACTGAAAAACATCTCTATATGCAATGCTGTATAGACCGAGCATGCTATATTTAGGAATACATATATACATACATATATATGTGTGTGTGTGTGTGTGTGTGTGTGTGTGTGTGTGTGTGTGTGTGTGTTTATTGGGAATATATAAGAATGTAACAACAATTAATGCAAAAAGAAGCCATCAATTTGAAATAGAGAAAGGGTGTTATATGGAATGGTTTATATGGAGGACAGTAAAAGGGGAAATGGTGTAGTTACATATCATCCCAAATATAAAATAAAAAGGAAACACTATATCAACTCTCTAGTCATTCAAGTTTGCCCATCCTTTGCTCTCATTAACCCAGTCCCTCACTTTAACTCATGAGTGCTAGCACTTTAGATATGCATGAGAGGACATTCTTTCACGATGCCTTTTTGTAATTGGCTTTAATCCACTTCACCAAGGTTAATCCATTTAAACACATAATACAGAATTCTTTGTTCAAGGCTGAATGGTTTCTACTTCTATATAAATACTTCATTTTCTTTTTTCTTAATTTGTGGATATCTATTTAAGTTGCTGGTTCATTTGTTATAATGTGAATATTACTACAACTAGTGTAGAATTTAGAGTCAATTATTTTGGTTTAGTAGCAAGAGATGTCATTATTGAATTATATGAAAATCTTATTTATACTTTTTTGAGAATCTTATATATTGTATATTGTACTGTACCTTTTGACAGTTCCACCAGAAGTTAAAGCATCCAGATTTTTACACGTTTTTCAATGTTGCTGTCTTTTATAATTTTGATACTTTCATTTCTAACAGGTGTGATGTGATACCTTTTTACAGTTTTGACCACCCTGTTCATAATTATTCATGGTGTTAGTTTTTTTTCCATACATGTCTTAGCCATTTGTGTGTCTTTCCATACAAATGTCCATTTAAATCCTTAGGCCATAATTTAATTGGCAAATCAAAACTATTTATGAATATTCACATTATTAAGTAATTTAAGTTGCATAATAGGTAGATATATTATTATAGATAAAAACCTTCATATTTCTCTAAAATGCAAAGTACATGTATAGTAGGTGTTACTCTGACACTGACAGCCTATTAGTATACATTTTGTGAGTTTTACAGATGTAGGTGTCATTGCGGCACAGGGAGAGATTCAAAGGTGTAAAGAACATTAAGACATGGAGATTCAAGTAGGATCATGACAAAAAAAGAAAGAAAGAAAAAGACTGTTTTTTTTTTTTTTCAGGGCAGTGTCACCAAAGGTAGTTCATAATTACTTCACAAGTTTCCTTAAGAATAATGAAGTCTAAAGGCTAAAGATTTTAAGACTATGTAAAATAATGACTATTGTAAAGGTTACATGAATCCACAATATTTTCCTGACCAAGTGCTGTGCATGTATGAGAGAAGAGAGAGAGTTCAGTCTCTGACATCCCTTCTGTCCTAATTAGGGGACATCACATCATCTTCTGTCAACTCTGAGAATATACATACGGTGGCAGCCAGACACTAATGTGAGAAAGAGACAGGTCTGAAAGGCTGGTCTTTCCCCTGAGAGCTAACATTTTCAGAACAAATTGGGCAGCTAACAAATATTCAGTCTCCAGATCTCAGAAGAGAGTTGAAAGTGTTGATCCCAGACTGGCTGGAAAAAGGAATAACCAAAGACTGAGTCAGAGCCCAAACATTTGCTCCGGCTCTATTCAAAAGGCCTCTTGCTCAATTGGTTATTTATTTTTCTTCAAATCAATATTTTCAGTTTTTCTCAGTCTTCTGAATTTGACCTTCAGGTAGACTCAAAACTCTTTTCCTTAGATTAATTTTTATTATAGAGGTTTCACTATAAATTAACAAAAATATCACAATTCAAGATGTGTTCAAAATTAAACCCAAGTATCCTTTAGTTATTGCCTATGACTTGTATGTGCGTGTGTTTGTTTAAGCTGTATATATTCATTTTATTTTCCAGAAAATGGGTAATATTTTTATACAATTTAATGAAGAATAACTAAAATTTTAAAGCCATCAGGATTTGTGCTATGCATTAATTCTTTATTCTTCAAAAAATAAGTTTGTCATTTTATGCATACAGGTCTAACTACATTCCAAGAAAAGACATTTTAAGAAAATATTTTTGAGATCTTAATAAAATTTCTAATAGTCTTTGAATTCTTAAATATAAATTTTTATACTAAATAATATAAATTTAATCCCTTATGTATAAACCTATTAGCACATTAGAATTATTTTAATTATCCTTGAGACTATCTCACTTAAGTTTTTAGAATGGGAAATTTGAAGCACTATTGGTGTTAAAATTAATAATTCTGTCTTGAAATGACTGTTTCGTTTGGCAAATTGCTTAATTTTTCTGGAATTTCTTTCCTTATTGGTAAAAGGGAGATCATTTATGCTGTAAGGATGCAATGAGTTAATAGACAGAATATGGCTGAAGCACATAAAAAAATTCTGTGTTTGGCATGGTGACTATTTTGTAATTGTATAAAGTAAGAATAAAAGTATTTCTAAGCACAGAAAATGCTTAAATACTTAGGGACATTTTACAACAACTATATTCCACAATAGAAAGCACAACATAGCAATGCCAAAACAATAACTTTTTTTTCACAACATATTGTACGTGTATTTGTGGTTTATTGTTAATTCATTCTGTCACCATTCTCATCTATAGCCGAATAACCAACTTCACCACCAAATCTACTACTTGGTATGACATTGTCAAATTTCATTGTATGCCAATGCTCTCATTCTCATCTTTAGCAAAGAAGGAATATGAATGATCATTTCTTAATTTAACTTTCATGATCATTTTATTTTGTCCTTTCAAAACTATCTATTTATTTATTGTGGATATATGGATGGGTGTGTGGGTGTGTATATGATTGCCAGTGGTTATCAATTGTCCCTTTTGCCTTTAGTTCTAGCACCCCATGTGGTGCAGACCCATGTAAATTCCACACTTGCTGCCCCAGGATCTGTGAGTTCATACGTGCTTCTATCCTGGTGATTTAGAGGGCCTTGTTTCCTTGGTGTCCTCCATTCCTTCTGGCTCTTACAATTTTCTGCCACCTCTTCAACATAGTGAAGAGAGATTTGATGCAAATATCTCTTTTAGGGATGAATGTTCTAAGGTTTTGCTCACACTTCCTATTGGCTGGTGGAGGGTCTCTGTGGTGATATTTTCTTTTGTATTAAAATGTTATATTTTAATAAATAAAGTTGCCTAGGGGTCAGAGCTATTAACAAGCCATAGCCAGGGTCTGGCGAACAAGTAGTGATGCGGCAGTTAGGCAGTTGGGCTTACAACCAATGAGAAGGCAGAACAGAATTCTATAAAAGGACAAACCCCCCCTTTTGAGCTGGGAGTCGTTGCTTCAGGGAGTAACTAGCGAACTGAAAGCAGTTAAGGCTCTTAGCTCTGACCTCTTTGGCTTTTCTCTTTACTTGGATAGTGTGTTTCTTTTTTAGCTACTAAGTAACAACTACATCTGGCGCCCAACGTTTGTGGTATGAATTCGTGAAAAAACTGCTTGCCTGTGGTCTTGTGGGCCCCAGCTCAGGCCCAAGCTACACCCGGCCGGCAGGAGGATCCGGAGTTTGAGGCCGGCCTAGGAGGCTTGGGAGAAGCTTCGGCCCGGGCCAAACCACAAACAGTGGTGGGACCATGGAGGCAAAAGCTGCTACACCACGTTGCTGGCTTCTTCTCATCGTGTTGGTGACTGCAGTGATGCTGCTACCTGGGACAAAGGATTTACTACTGCTTGTTCAGAGAAGAATTGCCAGGACCCTCGTGTTACAAGAAAGCATCAGCAAAGGTCAGTGTGGAAAAGTTTGGCAAGACAAATGGTGGGGAGAAATTGCTGTGAAGATTTTCTGTTCTAGGAAAGAATGGTTGTGGTTCCGAGAGACAGACATTTATCAGACTGTGATTGCTCCAAACCACAGAGGAGGCACAAAAAAAAAAAAAAA
>CABHPH010130831.1:0-30679 GCA_902168325.1 Peromyscus nudipes | reverse complement strand
GTACTAGTTTCAGAGTCAGGGCGTATTTCCTGGGTTCTGGGTTTGGGGATAAAGTGTTCACTTCTCTGGCTCAGGTCCCAAACACAGGCTGTGTTTCTTTCCCTGGTCCTGGGCCCTAGGGCCAGGATTCTGCTGTCCTGCTCTGTGATTGGTTGATTTCACAAGTCAGTTTGACAGGGGCAGAGATGGCTCTGATCTGAGCTAAACTGTGTTTCTCTCACTGGCTTTATCTGAGCCATCCTTCCCTAGTTCTGGGCTCCAGGGTCAGGGTGGGTTTCTCTAGCCAGCCCCTTTTCCCTACACTAACTACCTCCTCTGGCCCCCCACCAGGGAGATTTCTGCCCTCCAAGAGCAGCTTCTGAGCTCTGAAGCCGCCATCCGCAGCCTGCAGGCTGCAGTGGACCAGAGGGACCAGATGATCCAGCAGCTGCAGCCCCGGGCTGACCTGCTGCAGGACATCGCTCGCCGGCGACCACCCCTGGCTGGGCTGCTGGCCGCCCTGGAGGAGGCTGAGCGACTGGGCCCCTTGCTGGCCAGCAACCAGGGCCAGCTACTTCCCGATGGGCCTGGCCCGCCCCTGAGCAACAGCACTGGGGAGGAGGGCCAGGACAAGCTTCAGCCTGCTGTGTTTGGGACCACTGTGTGAGCTGCCCTAGTGGTTCAGATCTCAGAATGTGTGGCCAAGGCCCAGAGCCCTGGACATCACCAGTGTCCCGGAGGGGACCTGGGACATTACTGGGATCCCATCAACATCAAAACAAGTGAAAGGCTGAGAGCTCATTTAAAACAGTTTTTTCCCCAGTGCTTGGGGTATCTGCTACATTCAGTTGATTTTAAATAATTCCCAAAATAAAGAAGGCTGGGGCGGTGGCTCAGTGGTAGAGCCCCCCCCATCATGCACAGGTGTGGTGGCAGCCTGACAGACGGACGGACACCTGCCATCCCAGCACTGGTGAAGTAATGGGAGTCTGACCCCTCATCTCAGTTTGACTCTGAAGCTGTGCTGTTTCCTGTTTAGCCTAGACTAGCCTCTAACTTGCTATCTCAGGAGGGTGACCTTGAGCTCTGCTGGGGTGACAGGTACCCACCACCAGGCCCTGTCTTCTTTGGGCTTTTCGTTTTTATTTTTGCTATGAGATGGGGTCTCCCTCCATAGCCTAGGCTTCCCTGGGACCCACAGTCCTCCCAAGTGCTTTGAATATAGGTGTGAGCCACCAGCCCCGCTGATGTGATCCCCCTTTTACTCTTATGCCTCCTGAACCCTCATCCCTCATCCAGGGCAGAGTCTCCTCTTTATTTCACATTCTGTTGCTTCTGTATAAGAAGACAGATCATCGTCCTGGATCTGTTTAATTTCTCTCTGGGAGAGCGGGCAGGTCAAGACACCACCGTGAAAACCTCAGCCTTTGCCTCAGGGCCTCTGCACTGTCTGTCCGCTGTGCCTCCGTGCTTCCCCATGACACTCAGGGTCTCAGATGCCCGCTTCCAGAGGGCATCTGACCAGCGTCCTATAGTTATTCCTGCAGCCTGGTTGCTGCCCGCCACTGTGATGGTTTGTGTAGCCCAGGCTGACCTCTAACTTTTTATGTAGCTTGGGCTGGCTTTGAACTTCTGGTCCTCCTGCCTCCTGTCTACATCAGTGCCTGCTGCAGCCGGAGAGTCCCCGAACAGCCAGGAGCCTCCTGGACATCTGATGAGCCCCCGCCTGTTCTGGGGACAGTGGTGTTTTTGTAGCAAGTCTCCTTTTGATACCCCAAGAGAATCTATTTTTTAACTCCTGGTTTCCGTGCTGTCCCTGACCTACCATGGTGAGGGTGTGTTGCCTTTGTTAGAGCGCTGCAACCAGTGGCTGGTCTGTTGAGTTTCATGGTCCCCAAGCTCAAGGAATTGCCCTTGAGCAGCCACCAGGAGGGAAGTTAGGAGCTGCTCCAACTGGAAGAAGGGGCTCTAGCCAGCTGGTCCCTGAACCCTGGACGGTGCTGACTTCCTGTCTGGGACCCTCAGCAGAGACAGAGGGGAGAAAGTTGTTTGTACAAGGGAGGCGGGCTAGGGCCTGTCTGCACTAGAATAAACCAGTTATTTCTAAGCCTGGGCTGCTGTTTTTCCTGTTGTGGGGGACTGAGTAGGACACTGCCGGCCTCCTTGGACGGTTTTACATCCGAGTGGGGTGGAGTCAGGCGCCCTGCAGCTCAGTGCACAAGCTGTTCCCAGTGACAGTTGAGGAAACTCAGGCCAAAGTGAAGGGAAACTGCTCTGCGTACAAGCCCAGAGCCACTTCCAATTTAGGGGACAAGGAGCATATTGAAACTCCTATTACCCAAGTCCTGCCTTCCAGTCCCCTGCTAGGCGGGGCTCCACCCTGACCACATTCTCAGGCCCTCACTGGGGGATTATAGGCGGGGCTTCACTCCTGACCACAACCCCATCCCTGGGGGAGTCTAGACAGGCTCCACCTCTGGCCACGCCCCCAGCACATCCCTGGAGGACTCTAAGGGGTGGAGAAGCTGTGGTGCTGAGATTTACTCCCAGCCTTGTATCTTCTAAGACTCAGAATTGCTTGGGCTGTAGCTTAGAGGCAGGGCTTGCTT
Source organism: Peromyscus nudipes (assembly GCA_902168325.1). NCBI lineage: Eukaryota > Metazoa > Chordata > Mammalia > Rodentia > Cricetidae > Peromyscus > Peromyscus nudipes. The sequence continues at coordinate 28,091 of CABHPH010130831.1, read as the reverse complement.
GCCATGGATTGAGACCCTGGTTTCTACCCCAGCACTGCGAAAAGGAACACTCCCAGCAACTCTTAAGTTAATTCTATTTTACATTTCTCTATAGAAAAGCAATGGTGCCTGGGGAGTGACTTAGCACTATTTGCCTGGCTTGCCAAGGCTCTGGGTTCCATCCCCAGAACCCAAAACTGAAAACAATGAGCTATTTTCCTGCTACTCGCCAGTGCGTGGAGCACAACAGGCCATCCATTTGGGTAGCAAAATGTCACTTCAGTTTCTCATGAACTGAATCATGACGCTGGTTGGCTTGCAAACCCATGGATAATTTTTCTTTTGACTTTGAGACAGTCTCGTAGCCTGGAACCCCTGCCCCTCCATCTCCTGCGCATTGGGATTACAGCCATTTACCACCAGGCCCCGGTTTTTATTTTTTATTTTTTTTGGTTTTTTCAAGACAGGGTTTCTCTGTGTAGCTTTGCGCCTTTCCTGGAGCTCACTTGGTAGCCCAGGCTGGCCTCGAACTCACAGAGATCCGCCTGCCTCTGCCTCCCGAGTGCTGGGATTAAAGGCGTGCGCCACCAACGCCCGGCTCGGTTTTTATTTTTTAATGAAGTTCCAGTCTGTAGCCCAACTTGGCTTCAGACTTTCAGCTATGTCCCCGCCTCAAGTCTCAACAGCTGGGGAGCTGAGGTGATAAACCTGTGCCACCATGTCCAACTAGCCCTCGACTGGATTTGGCTGGGCTATCCCATGTAGTCAAGAGTGGGACAGCTGTGTGCCCCAAGTCTCCAGTCAGGCTTGAAGCTACCGTGGACTCAGAGCGCCTGCCCTTCTAGGCTGGCTAATGTGCTTGACACAGAAAGAGTTACAGCTGGGCCCCTCCCAGTCCCCGGAGCCATACTGCCTAGCAACAGCTGTGCCAGGCAGGACGCATAGCTCCCTGAAGCTCCACAGGCAAGACTCAGGGACACAGGCAAGCCAGGTGAGTGGTTGGGGTGTTCTTGGGCTGTGTGGCATCACCTGCTCTGTGCCAGGCCAACTGAGTACGGAAACTCACTGGGAGTTCTGTGCCTCTGCAGCTGTTCATTTGCACTCGCAATGGACACCGTGAACGCCACCATGGAGAAGCTGAGGGCTCAGTGTCTGTCCCGAGGGGCCTCGGGCATCCAGGGCCTGGCCAGGTGAGCCCCCACCCCCAGCGCTCACAGCGCCTTCTGGCCCGAGCAGCCCCCATCCATGGAGCCCCATCTTGATCCCCAGGTTTTTCCGCCGCCTGGACAAGGATGACAGCCGGTCCCTGGATGCAGGGGAGCTGAGGCAGGGCCTGGGACAGCTGGGGCTGGAGGTGGGGGAGGCAGAGGCGGAGGCGCTGTGCAAGCGCTGGGACCGTGATGGCAGCGGGACACTGGACCTGGAGGAGTTCCTGCGGGCACTACGGGTGAGGCTGGCCTCAGAGGCCGAGGGTGGGGCTGGTGGGGAGTCCTAGTCCCAGCACTCGCTCCTCAATCACTGTCCCCTCCCACAGCCCCCCATGTCCCAAGCCCGGGAAGCTGTCGTTGCAGCTGCCTTTGCCAAGCTGGACCGGACTGGCGATGGTGTGGTGACTGTGGATGACCTGCGAGGGGTATACAGTGGCCGGGCTCACCCCAAGGTGCGCAGTGGAGAGTGGACAGAGGATGAAGCCCTCCACCAATTCCTCGACAACTTTGACACATTTGAGAAGGATGGGCAGGTGTGTTCACCGGGTACCTCCCACAGGGGCAGCAAGCCTGGCCTGGGTCCCCCTCCCAGCGTGCACCCCCTCCCAGCATGCACCCCCTCCCAGCGTGCACCCCCTCCCAGCGTGCACCCCCTCCCAGCGTGCACCCCCACAGGTCACACTAGCCGAGTTCCAGGACTACTACAGCGGACTCAGCGCTTCAGTGGACACAGACTCAGAGTTCGTGGCCGTGGTGAGCAGTGCCTGGCGCCTCTGACGCGGCAGCCCTCACTTGCCTGGCCGCTGCCCTTAGCCTCCTTCCCTGACCCACCTGCTACCCTGTTACCACTGTCCTGGGGCCCCAACTAGACATGGGGAGGGAATGTGTGAGAAGGGAGGCTGAAGAACCGGCTGGACCAGGTCTCCTGCAGGGGCACCCGCAGGCCTGGATTCATCACTGACCCCTTCAGGGGCCCCCATGGCCACACCCAGCTCATCTGGCTGCCAGGTGCACAGAAGGCCAGGGTTTTAGTTAAAAGTTTTAATGCAGTTCTCAAATACATTTCATATGACAATCTTACATAAATGTTCCAAAACACATGGGCGACGTCTGGAGTCACTTGTCACTGGCTGGCTAAGGCTGTAAGCAGAGTGTGACCCATCTGCCAGGCAGCCTCTGGTGTCCTTGCTGGCTCCCTGGCCAGAGATGGAACCACAAAGTCCACGGGTGGGGGCGTCGTCTTCTGTCGAGGACAGGCCCTCCGCAGGGCCTTTGCCTCTCAGGGGCCCTCGATGGTCAGGTACCTCAGGGCCGTGCTGCGCTGGGTACCTGCTTAAGGAGGCCCAGGTGGTGTGGGTGAGCAAGAGTGCAAGAACCCTCCTGGGGCCCGTCACCTTTGTCTAGACAGGTGTTCTCAGGCCCAAACTTAGGGGTTCACTGTGGGGGCCGGGCGCCACCCACAGGGGCGAGTCAGTTCAGCCCATGAGCAGCTTCATCCAGGCCCGTGAAAGCCACGTCATCAGAATCAACGAGAGGCATTAGCCACATGGACCTGGCAGAACGGAAGCCAGCAGACAGCAGGTTCTCTCAACAGAACGCTGAGCCCGGAGTTTGAACTGTTGCTGCCCCGAGAAGGAGAGACGGCCACCACAAGGCTGGGTGGCCAGGCCAGGTCTCAGCCAGCGGAAGCGGTGACAAGTGTCAATGTGCCGTTTCGATCGGAGGAGGAGGGCGGGGAACGTTCTTTCTGCTCATCAATATGATGAGGTCTGAGTCCCAAGCCACATCCTGGCATCCCCGTCTGCTGCAGAGGGGACACGCGGATCCAGCCTGTGGCCACCCCAGCAATAGACACCACCATGACGCGGCCTGCAGGGAGGGACGGGCAGCGGACAGACGACAAAGCAGCAGCCTGACGCAGTGGCTCCGCTGCTATGTGCTCCCAGGAGTCTGGCCATCCCCTTCGTCACCTGTGCCTGTGGGAAGAGAGGTCCCTCAGACCCAGCACACAGCCACCACGGACAGCTGGTCCCTCCCACAGGTCCCATGCTGCTCACCGGCTCCTGAGGGAGTGACCCCTGAGGGAGTCAGCACTGCATCCTCATCACTGTCTTCCTCCTCGGTGGCCCGGGTGGCTCCTGGCTCAGGGGCGGGTACCTTGGCCTCCTGCTCCTGCTCAGCACGGCTACGCAGTGCCAGGATGCGGTGGTGCAGTGCTGCGTACAGCTGGCCAGTGTCCTTGGAGCTGGCCTGAGGAGACAGTGTGTGAGGTGGCAGTGTGTGGCCGGCAGCCAAGCTGGCCTGGCCAGCCGACTTCTCCTACAAGGGCCTACCACCGCCCCGGTGCTGAAGGCCCCAGGAGTTAGGCCAGACAGTAAGGTTGGAGCGGGGTCTCTCATCCTTCCACATGCAATGTGCAGCAGAAGGGACAGCATGGTGCACCACACGGCCATCAGGAGCTGCCCAGGGAGGTGTGTGCCCTTGCTGGTGACATCAGCAAAGTGACCCGCACTGAGCCAGTGCTCCACCCCAGCCTTCCCGAGCTCACCGAGATCAGAAAGACCTTGACACCCTGGTCCTCGGCATCTGTGGCTGTGATGCGGATGCTCTTTTCACTGGCCTTGTCCATCTGCATCTGTGCCCACAGCTTTGTGTTCAGGATGAGCCGCAGGCTGCCCTGGGTCCGCATCACTGCAGCAAGGAGGCCGCTTAGCTACACGCCTGCCCCAACCTACAGCCCACGTCCAGAAGGGAAGGGCCAGGGGAGCCGTGCCCTTGCGGGGAGGGGGATGGTCTGGAATTGGCCAGGAGCGCTCTCATAGCACCCTCCTGAGATGGAGACTACCCATTCCCACCTGAGGACCAAGCCCAAGCCCATCACATGTGTGAGGAGGGTTCCAACTCTCCCCACCCAGTAAGGCCTACAGAGTCCCCCACCCAGAAGCCAGGCGCTTATCTGAGGCTCTAGGAATAAGCCTCACAAAGGTGGTTTGCTGCCTGCTATGGGTAGAAAGCACACAACTACCCCGTGTGCACAGGTCACAGGTCACAGACCACCACCGCCAGGAGTAGGACTGCAGACGTTCCCATCAGTTTTTTTTTTGGTGGCAGGATCTCAGTAGCCTGGGCTTGGCCTTGAACTTACAGCAGTCCTCCTGCCACACCTCCCAATTCTGGGCTTAAGCTGACTTTTAAAGGGAATACAACCAAACAAGAAAGAAGCTCCCTTGTCTTTGGAAGAGGTCAAACATGGGTATGGCAGGCTTGCAGTGGACCCTAGGCCAGCCTGGGCTACAGAGTGAGACCATTTTCACAAAGTCCCCAGAACAGGAGGAGGGGCAGCTCTGACGCTTGAGCGGCCCCCTCTTGTTCTGAGAGATCACAACCCTCTGGGTCCTCTGGTTTTGCTGATGTGGGGTTACACGCTGAAGCCCAGGCTGGCGTTACTGCTGCCAGGCTGCCAGAGATTCACAGTGGGGATTGGTAGCCCTGCTCGCAGCCATGCCCCTGCCCCAGCTATGGAAACCACACTTCTGGTTTGGTGTGACCCCAGCCCACCTCTAGGAGGGTCTATACTTCCCCAGTGCTCACCCAGCCGGGACTGTAACGTGCCGTCGTCAGTCGACGCCATATCGTTGAGCCTGAGAAGTCCCCGGCCACGCTCCACCCATGACTGTGAGGTCTTGTCAAACACAAACAGTTTACACTGGATCTGTAACACATGGGGTTGGCGGCGAGCAGGGTAAGAGTACCTGCCCTCTGTGCCCCACAAAGACTCCACTTCAAGAGCTACCAGTTGACGCTGGGGTATCTGATTATCCCACCTGGCTACCAGGTCCACAAGCTATGGCCAGGATGCTGACAGCCAGTGCCCAGCTTTATTTATCCAGTCATCTATTTATGGGTTTGATTTCTGTGGGACCGGGAATGGAACCCAGGCTCCTGCATGCTAGGCTCTACCACAGAGCCATGCTCCCTGCTCAAGTGTGTAAACCAGGGGAAAATCCAAACACACAGAGATGCCAACTCGTTCCCACAGCGAAGGAGCACTGGGTGCTGTGATGAGCTGCCTGGCTGCAGGGACATCCTACCGTGCCAGGGAGGACCACAGCATGGCAGTCCTTCCATTGCCCACCCAGAAAGCAAGTCAATGTCCTCACAAACACGCATGTGTCATACTGCTTAAAAGAGAGGCCACGCATCAGCTCCCTGGTGCCACGCAGCCCTTAGTGTCACAGCAAGGGACAGAAACAACAGACCTAAGGACACCACTCAGTGACAAAGCCAGGATAAAATTCCACACATCGGGGACACCACAAGAACCGTCCAGAACTGGGAGATAGAGATAGGAGGAAGGCGTGGGTGCCGGGTGCTAGCTCACTGGGATGGGGCCTTATTTAGGGGCTGAAAACCTCCCGTCAAACTGGAACAATGGTTATGCAACTCATTTTGGTTTCCTTGGGGCAAAAAAGTTCTGGTTGGCCTGGCACTCTCTCTGTAGCCCAGGCTAGCCTTGAACTCACAGAGGTCTGCCTGCCTCTGTCTCCTGAGTGCTGGTGTGTGCCACCATGCCCAGATTCATTTTGTTGTTGTGGAAGAGGGCGTCTTGCTATAGCCCAGACTGGCTTCATTCCTGGCAACCCTGCCTCAGCACGCATGGTCTCACCTGCAGCACGTTGCTTTCTGCCTCCTCCCCCGTTATGACCTCCACCTTCTCCAGGAAGCATGTCCACGCTGTAGCCTTGGTGTAGGCAGCGGCTGACTCAGCCAGTGACTCTGCATAGAGAGAACCCAACAAAGGAGCGTCAGCAGGCCTGGGACTCCCAGGGATCTGAGGAGTCCTGTCCTGGTCAGCAGAGCAAGGCCACCCACCATCCATCCCGGGCACTTCAGGCCGACCTCTCGTGTCTACTGGGGCCACAGCTGTCCTGCCTGGTGGTGGGAGTCTGCTGAGGTGTGTGCAGAGCTGTGCCCTACCTTTCTTGGGGGCAGCCTCCTGGGACGATGGCTCAGACCCTGACTGGGCATGCGTAGTCTCCCTGCTGGCATCTGAACTGGCTTCATTCAGCTTGGGGGGGCTCTGAGGAAACAAGCGTGCCAGGGCGGAGCTGCTGTGGGTGCTGAGGACAGAGTGAGAGGCCCAGCAGGGACGGCCACTCAGCACTTCCCAGAGGCCCGACTCCTGCGCACCCTGCAGGGGCCTGTCCTCAACAGCCATGCCTAGTCAGGCCCTCCTTTCAGGACCACAGAGTTCTGTGACAACACACTGTGGCAGACCAACAGGAGGAAGCTGCAACATGGTGACCTCGCCAGGCAACAGGGGGGAAGACCAGAGTCTGTGGATGCCATGGTGGGGCTGGAGGCCATGGTGGGGCTGGATGCCCAACCCGGAAGGAGAAAATGGCCGAGAGATGCTAGGCTCTGCATCCTGGGCTACAAGTGTTCGGAAAGCAGGGAGTGTGCACGCGCCTGCTGTCCTAGCTGCCCCCGTCCTGCAGAAGTGGCAGGCATGGCTGGTTCTGGGGACAGGGACACAGGCCTCCTGTCTCAGTGGTGGGGCTTTGGGGCGAGTGCGACAGCTGATGCTCATCCCAGCTGGCCCTAGCCACAGGGACGCCTAGGGCAGTGGAGAGTAAAGACAAGAAGGGTGAAGCCAGCCCTCTGGCAGCCCCTGTGGGCACCCGAAGCCTGTAGCGAGTGTGAGCTGGTCTCTCATCCCTGTACCTGAGAATCCTGTCCTGACTGTACAGGACACAGCATGGCAGCCACGTGCCGTGTGCCCCAAGTGGGGACAGGCACGAGGTAACAGCGCCAGGGCCACTCACCAAGACACGCTCACTCATGTTCTGGCCAAACACAAACTTGTTGGAGGTGTCAGCACTGTGGGTCGGGTTGTCTGCGCTGGAGAGGAGTGGCACCATCAGTGTGGCACCCTGATGTGCACCACAGGCACACAGAAGCACACCCCACCCCCAGACTGACACACAGGCGGGGGACCTTTCTTCTCCAGATGGAGGGTCCTGGTGGCATGGGCATGCTGCAGGGAGGACCCCATCTGTACACCAGAGCGCTCACCTGGAGCTGATGTACTGCAGGAAGTAGTTGGTTGCAGTGGGTGTTTCTGAGCTGGGATGTGCAGCGCTGTCTCCATCTGCCACATCGGCATTCTCATTCATCAACTGCAGAGAGGAAGCCACCTGTCACATGGCCCAGTCTGGCAAGTGCTTGCCAAGTCCTACTGTGTGAGTGCACCGAGGACACAGTAGGACTGCCACCAGCACGGCCACACCTGACACAGCAGTTACGACACAAAGACAAGCTGGGCATGGTGGCACACTCATTAATCTCAGCACTGGGGGAGAGAGGCAGGATATCTCTAGTTCAGGCTAGCCTGGGCTACACAGTGAGCTCTTGTTTTAAAGAGACAATAATCTGGTGTGGGTCCAGACCTCAGCAATGCAGGAGGCTGAGCTCAAGGCTGATCTGGACTACACTCAAAACAAGCCGGGAAGAAAAACCTGCAGGAAAGGCCCACCGAGCTTTAGGAGCTCTCTACCGGGCCAGAAAACTGCCTTTCGGCTGGCACCCAGCATAGCCAGTCACACAATGGGCACATGGCCACCACAACTTCTCTGTGGTTGTTAAACCCATGATGTCAGGCCGGGCGGTGGTGGCGCACGCCTGTAATCCCAGCACTCGGGAGGCAGAGGCAGGCGGATCTCTGTGAGTTTGAGGCCAACCTGGTCTACAGACCTAGTCCAGGACAGGCTCCAAAGCTACACAGAGAAACCCTGTCTCGAAAAACCAAAACAAACAAACAAAAAAAAAAAAAACAACAAAAAAAAACCATGATGTTGGTGGCACTCCTGAATAACCGAAGAGGTGGCAGTGCGTTAGAAGAGATTGTGATCCTGGCTCATGGCTGCGCTTGATGGCTAGGTACAGAGCCCACGGAAGCCTTCATCCTCTGAGGATGCCAGCGGGCCCCACCACAAAGATGGCCTTCAGACCATGCTGGGCCTGGGGTCCTGTGCCTGAGCATGGTGGGTCCCCAGCCCCAAGAAGGAGGTGCCCGAAGGTCGTGGGTCTCTTGGTCCAAGTCACAGCAACACCAGCTCCTTCCCACATCCCTTAGGGACTGGAGTGTCCACCAGACAGTGAGGGACAGGGAAACAGGGGAAACACACTGGAGTCTTCTACACAGTGGAGAGTTCTCAATGTGGTGACAAGGTCTTGTTGTGCAGCCCAGGCTGGCCTGGTTTCCTCCATCCTCCTGCCTCAGCCTCCCAGCATGATGGGACACAGGCCAGATCATTCTGAGGGGCATCCTGGGCTCTGTGGGGTGCTGAGCAGTGCCTCAGTCCTCTTTATTCCCATGCCTGGTGCTCCACTGTTTTGGTGGCACCCATAAGCCAGAAGTGGCCCTAAGTCTGCCTAGAGGGCTTCCTGGCAAGATTCTTGGAAGGCGAAGGGCAGAGCTACATGCCTGGAGTGTCCCAGACCCTATCCTTTGGCATTGCAGGCGTCAGACTCAGTTTCTAGGAGTGAGGTGCAGTCTCACCACTCTGTTAATGATTCTGTGGTGGCCCCCATGGTCCTGGCTGCTGAAGCTGGGGTGGGGGCTGCCTGAGCCCAGGGCCCAGCTCACATAAGCCAGGCCGGGTAGTGCACCACTGCTATCCCAGCGCTCAGGAGGCTGAGGCTAGAGGATCAGGAGTCCAAGGTCATGCATAGCCACATAGTGAGTTCAAGACTAGCCCGGGCTATATGAGACCTTGTGTCAAATCAAACCCATGTCAAATCAATCATGTAATCATTATTTTAGTGTAGCTCTTGAAAAGACGCCCTGAGGTAGCCTGAAATCCTAGGACTTGAGGATCAGGAGTTCAGTTCATCCTTGGTTACACAGTGAACTTGAGGTTAGCCTGGGTCACATGAAACACCATCTCAAAGTGGGGAGGGATTCTTAGCAGGATGGGGCCTTGGGCAATGGATGTCTGGGTAGATATGTGGCTGTCATGGGTACCCCAGGCCACTTTCCTTAAGGACTGTCTGCTGGAGTTACTCTGCCCCACATCTACCCAGCAAATACCTTCACTCTGTCTCTCAAGTTCTGTCCAAACACAAAGGTCTGTGGGGCCACCTGTTCCTCTTCAGAGTGCCCCTCCTCTGACGTGCCATATGGGGTTTTCTGAAGCACTTTCTCCTGCAGGAAAAGAAAAGAACCCAATCATGTTTAGAAGTGACAGCTACAGAGCATCCAAGAGCCCGAAGTCAGCTGGGCATGCGCACGGCTGGCAGCTAGGATAGGGTCTGCTGGGGTGGGCAGCATTAGAAAAAGGCCTGAAGCCTGGCAGCTGGCCAACACCACTAGTCCCCTGCCCCAGTGCAGCTGATAGAGGCAAGGTGGATGTGGGAAGCTCAAGACCCAAGGGCACCCCTCTTAGAAGCAGACTGGCCTCTGGTCCTAAGTACTCTGTCTGTCAAGGTGGAGAAAGGCAGATTGTGAACCACACCCGGTGCTCAGAAGGCACCTCTAAGAACAAACTCTCAGTACTCTGTCAAGGTGGAGAAAGGCAGATTGTGAACATCACAGTCGGTGATCAGAAGGCACCTCTAAGAACAAACTCTCAGTACTCTGGCTCAGGCCTGAGGACACTGGCTATCAGAGGGGCAGGGCACGTCACCATACCCTGGTGCCAACAGAGCCAGAATCTGTATCAAAGGTCCCATCAGGTAAGGGGATGGACACTCGGGATGTAAACTATAAACGGCAAAGGGCAGAGTCACAGCAGCTACTAAGAGACAGACCAGAGGAGCCCCATGTCAGTCATGAGAGGAGATGGTGTGGTGTGGAACACAGACAGGAGATTCCACTGTAGGCAGGGACAGTAGCTGGAGGATCTCACACTGCAGGCCGCTCTCACTTCCAACCCACAGCTCCCTGGACTGAGTGTTTTACACCAGCTTACATTTTTGTTTTTTCCAAATTACATTTCTTCGTCTATGTGTGTGTATGAGCATGTGTGCATGTACAGAAACCAAAGGGCAACTCCCTGCACTGGTCACTTCCACCACTGGGGTCCAGCTCAGGTCATCAGGCTCAGAAGCAAGCATTTTTAATTTGGTAAGCCCTCTCACTGGGCCTTCTAAATGCTGTCTTGCAAGTGTGACTCTCCTGAGTTCAGGAACTTGTTCACCCGTGTGGCCTAGATGAGGGGAATTTGGAGTGCTGCCAGGAGACCTTTGGGGTAATTCCCTGGCTGCACATGGAAGGTGGGGTGGTGGGTGCCCTGCAGTTCCGGGAGCCCCAACATGTCTGTGACAGCAGCTCACAGTGGCAGAAAGGGTGGCACAGTGCTAACTGTGTTCTCTGCTAGTCTGTCAAGAGTTTAATAGTCTACCGGCTTGACACCCTCCCTATAATCTGGTTCCATTCTCACTCTGCCATGGCCCTGTGCCTACACAGGGCATGTGGCTTGTACGCACGCGGTCCTCCGTGTGCCTGTTGGGACCCTGCAAGGGTTCTGTCCTCCTGTCTGTCCTGCACCACCTCCTGGCCAGCCTGTCAGAGGCCGAATCCCACTCCCTGGCCACTGAGTCAGCATCCCTGATCAACTAGTGTCAGCGTCAGAGCCAGGAATGGCTGAGAAGGTAGGGGTCCGGCCTGCTCTTGTCACATGATCAGAGATAATATGCATGGTGATCCTGCCCATCCCAGGACATCTGGAACGTGGGGCCTTGGGGTCAAATCTGGGTGCCACAGGGACAGATCCAGGGTCAGATCAATGTTAGGCACTGAGCACCCAGCCTGCTGGCAAGGAGGTGGCCCAGCGTGTCCCCAGCTGAGGAATAGGAGGGGGGTGCATTGTGGAGGACAGGGTGGGAACCCTGGGTGGGTGAGCTGGATGCTGGCACAGCCTGGCTGGAACTGTGCACCCCGGCTTTCCCTCCTGAGTCTCAGCCACGCTCACAAGAAACAGGCTGGGAGCCATTCATGCCCCCACTTAGGGCACTGGAGTGGGATGAGCATTTCCCCATGCAGCCCTAGAATCCCGCTTCCTCGAGCATTTTCCTGGTGAGAACAGACACATAGCTCTGACTGTGACTCCATATGGATGAGTTCAAGAGCACAGCAGGCAGCCTGGGAAGTGGGATCTCCATCAACCCCTTTCACCGGCTGCCAGCACATTGCCTGGCCTCGAATCCCTGGGCTGCAGGGGCCTCTTCTTAGGCAAGCTTTTCAGGGCTGACTCCCCAGCACCAGCATATGTGCACCCTGAGGGCTCATCTGTGACTTGGGGAGGGGGCACAACACACACACACGCGCACACACGCGCACGCGCACACACACACACACACAGGACTTTGTCGTGGAGACACAGCCACAAGTCACTTCTGGGCTCCTGGGCAGTGGGGCCCATCCTGACAGTGACTGACAGCCCATCAATCAATGTTGGGTGTCCAGTGGCTGGGTTCTCAGGCCTTGGTATGGTGTGGAAAGGACTTTTAACAGGGGCCCTGTGGAAGTGGGTAGGTCCCAAGAGCACCATCCTCATAAAGAGCACTCCCAGTGAAGTGGGCTGTAACAGTCAGGGGTATATGTGTGCTGGGAGGGACAGCCCCATGCTGTGAGCCCATGAACCTGTCTCTGCGAACACCCCTGCCTGGGTATTGTGTTACAGGGTGACAGGTGCAGCTGTGCATAGAACGCTAAGCAAGCCCAGGCATGCTCAGTGCTGGAAACCACTAAGGGCGTCTGGATGGAGAACCCACACAGACGTTACATCAGGGTCTGCTGTTGCAGCCCACTCTAGTCAGCTCCACGACCCACCAACCTCAAGTGTGTTTGTCCCCTCGGCAGACTCGGAGGGGCTCTTCTGTGTGAGGTTTTCTGGCGATGCGGACATGGCTGGTCCTGTGCAGTCTGCTGGCATGCTGACCCCATTGGTGCCGCTGCTGGGGACTATAAAAGGGAGGAAGAAGAGTGGACAGGTGGCAGATGTCCCCCCAGCTCTCTGGCAGCTGGTCAAGCTGGTGGACTCTGTCTAGGCCTCCTTTGCAAACAGGCTTCTAAATTTCATTCATCTTAGGCTGTGCATGGTGGTGAGCGCTTTTAATCCCAACCCTTGGGAGGCAGAGCAGGTGGATCTCTGTAAGTTCAAGGGCAGAGCTACAGAGCAAATTCGAGGTCAATTCAGGCTACATTAAAAAGAAAAAAAAAGCATCATGCATTCTTAGATTAAAAACAAAAAAAAAAAAAAATGCCCAAACCTCACACGAGGGGCTGCTGTTTTTATTCTGGAAGACACTACACTGGCGTGCAGCTCAGTATACAAGGCCTGGGTTTCATCCTCAAGGAAACCCCCTCCACCACCCCCATGCCCAAAACAAGACACAAACAAGAATTGGCTTCCAATGTGCTCAGAAGCAAGACTCCCAGAAAATGACCGCAAAAGAAAACCTACTGCAGACGGCTCCCGTGCAGTCTGCCGAAAGCCAACTGTGCATGTGGGGTGGGCATCCGACCCACACTGTGCACTCACAAAGCCAGAAGGGAGCTGGCAGAGTGGTGTATGTCTACTACCCCATGCTTGAGAATTCCAGGCTACAGAGTGAGTTCAGGAGCAGACTGGGCTGCACAGTGAGATGTAGAGTCACAAAAGTCCAACTAAACCAAGACAAAATGGCAATCCCCCTAACATGCTGGGCCATCCTGCTGGCCCCCAAATCAAGATAAAACAAAACAAGAACCTTTGAGTGTGCTACGGGCTGACTCTGAGCACTGGAGCCAAGCAGACTTTGGGTGATTAATCAGCATAAGCCAGGTCCCAGTCCACTACTGAGCTTTTGAATGACAGGACCAAATCCCAGCAAGCCCCAGGTAGCCTGGAAACTGCTCTGCAAGGGTGACAGAGCCCAGTGTGGGAAGTTGACAAGAGAGGTGGGCAGCACCCCATCCTTCTATCAGGGCTCCCCAGAACGGAGCTGGCCCAAAGAATCCCCTTGCCTCTGTACTTCAGCTGTGACTTGGTTCCTTACCTGTCTGTGACAGCACCTTGGGCTGTGGGGCCTGCAGCACAGCTGGGCGTAGCACACCACGCTGCTGTTCCCTGGGCTTCTGGCTGGGCAGACCTGGAACACAGTGGATTCTCGGATCTTGTCCCTGCTGCTCCAGAGCACATCAACTCAAGTGGTCATGCAAGGAGGCAACACTCAACACCAACACTTTCTCTACAGTGACCGTCACCTGCCACTGGGATGAGGCCTAGGTCACTGCTACCCTCCCAGAGTGGGCCCAATGCAAGGGGAGATGGCCATGGCTGGTGCAGGGTCACAGTGAGTTCCCAGGTAGGAGACACCCTGCCCCCGCAGGTCTGAGCAGCTTTCCAGGGTTGTGTTCATGTCGGTCATGGTCCCTGTAGACAGCTGGGCCTGCAGCAAGGATCCTGGGGCCAGGCAGAGGCCTGGAAACGTCACCCACCTGCACTGGGTGCCTGGCCATGGATGAGCGTCGGGGGCTTCAGCCGGAAGCCGCTGCTCTTCTCCTCTGCAAGCACAAGACACAGCTGAGCTCAGCCTGTGGGGGGGCAGGAGTACAGCACAACAGGGTGCACAGTGGGCCTAGGACCCCCGAGAATGGTCCAGGCTGCAACAGGAAAGCAGGAGGCCCAGGTCAGAGGTGTGGCTCTGCAGCAAGGCCAGCATGGGACTTGGAGGATGAAGATGCTGAGGCAGGGTGAAGTGTCCACCAGGCTCGGGCTTTCCTCCTGGGAAGGAAGTGTGGTCCTATTGGGTACACGGGCCCTGCCAGCCACTCACAAGAGGCTTGGTGGCCAAGCTAGCAGGTATGAGAGCCGGGGCTACAAAGACAGTTGGTCTAAGGTGTGAGGAAAATGTATAGGCCACAGGCAGGCATGACAAAAGCAGATCCCACCATAAGCATGACTCTCCTGACGGAAAAGGTCAACAGAAGAAAGCCCTAAAACACGGGGCTGGCTCAGTGGGTAAAGTGCCTGCTGTGCGAGCAAAAGAACCCGGGTTCAAATCCCCACACACCACAGCAAAAGCACATAAGGTGCAGGCAGACAGGAGCATCCTGGGGCTCTCTGGCCAGTGGGGCAGTGACGAACGATGACAGTGGTGTTGACAGGCACAGGTGGGCATACCAGCATCCTTGCGACACATGTGTGGACCACACACACAGACAAGGAACCTCATCTAGAAACATCAGGAAAAGGCAAAGTCTTAGGTGAAGAGAAGGTCCCGCAGTGCGGGTCCGTGGACAGAAAATACCCAGAAGTGGTGAGCTCAGAAATACAAAGCAGACTCTTGATGCCTGCAGCTGAGGAGGGGTGACGCCGAGGGGGACTGAAGCTGGGGCTCACCGGGATGGAGCTTATCTGGACACACTGATGCCACTCAAGCATACTGTCACACAGGCTCTGACAGGAAACTGGTTGCACTGGAAGGCCCAGGAGCTGCATTGGGGACCACCCAGTCAGAGCAACACTTGAGCGCACCTGCACGTGTGACAGAAGGGCCACTGCAAGCAGTCATGCAGCGGGGCAGGGTGCCTACAGGGGTTAGCGCTGGGCCGCACTTTTCAAACCTGAGACTAAGTTCCTAAAATAGTGTAACCGGAGGCCCCAAAGACTAGCTTTGGGCACCTGAATCCTGGCCACAGGAGGTCCTTCAGGGTCCTGTTCCCCACAGAAGTATCAACACAACCTTTAAGACTTGAGGGTACCACAACCGGCCATAGGGACCGCAGCCACTCACCTGTACCAGCGTGGCGCACCAGCGTGGCCACTGTGCTAGCACACAGAAATCCATGCAGGGTGTCACTATGACAAGGTGGACAGACACTGTCCACACTAAGTGGGCTGGGCAGCCAAGGCTTAGAGTCTGTCCCTAGCCCCATCCACAGGGACACCCTGGGCTCTTCTCAGCCCCCCTGGAGACTCAATTTGCTAAAAAATGTTGCAATAGGACCTGGCGAACCCAGGCTTCATCCCTCCCACACATACAGCTGGCTGTTGGATTTATGCTACCCAAGGGGCAGGGGTGCTGGGTGATACTGCTGACCCAAGGGAGCTCCCGGCTTAATTGGGAACACACTGGGGACTGAGCCAGGCTGGCCTGAGGCTGGCAAAGCTCCCAGAGCAGCGGCTGACAAGGCTGGGGGCTGGGCAAGCATGTGGCTGGCTGGGACGGCATGACGAGAGGATAAGGAGTAGAGCCAGGTTTCCTCTTCCTCAGGCTCAATGTGTAGCTGAGGATGACCTTGAACTCCTGATCTTCCTACCTCCACCGCCTAAGAGCTGAGATGACAGACGTGTGTCTCCATGCCTGGCTGAAACCAGGTTTCTTGATGTCAGCAAGAAGGGCTAGGATGCTGAGCCCCATCAGCGCGGGCTCCACATGCCCAGGAAGAGGGCCAAGCAGGGTACCCTGAGCACAAGACCCTGGCTCTAGAGTCCACCCCTGAATAGAGAAGGCAGATGCCAGGACCAAGATGGAATGGTGAGAAAAGTCCTGGGGGACCAGAGGGAAGGGACCAGGAGCGCTCACTCTTCAGACTGCATCAAACAGATCCATGACAGGAGCCATCGGCTCAAGCAGGTGATCAGACTCACAGCCGCCCTGCTGAAGACCCAGGAACAGGAGCAGCACATAAGAGTGCGGCAAACAAGGAGAGCTTCCTGCACAGGGAGAGCACAGCCACGCCAGGGAAGACAGCACCCTGACTAAGGATGGACAGTAACACCACAGAGAGGCCAAGTCACTCTTGTGAGTCCCCCAAAGACAGCCCTGGGCCTGCAGACTCTCCTATGAGGAATCGAGTCATCACAAGGGGCTGGGGAGACAGTTGCGGGGGAGGGGAAGGCCTCCCTGCAGGTCTAAGGCCCTGAGTTTGCATCTCCAGTACTCACATACAAAGCCAAAGGATCCAGAGGATGGATCCTGAGCTTGCTTGGCCGGGCAGCCTGGACCCAACTTTGAGCTTCTCGTCCAGGCAAAGACCCTGCCTCAAAAGCAAGACAGAGAGGAGCCATCAAGAAAAGCACCTGAGGCCATGCTCTGGCTCCTACACATAAGAACAGGCCACACATGCATATGCATACAATCAAGGCAGGCCGGAAAACAAGGCTGCAAATGCCCTCTGAGCCACCTCTACACACCCAACAAACTGGCACGGGGCCTTCAAATCAAGGCGGTGTGCCGCTGTGAAGGGCCAGGTCATCAGAGGAATTGGACCAGACCTCCTCACGGAGCAGAAGTGACACCTGCCACCCAGAGGCAGGAGGCCAGGATCCCACATGGTCATGCTCTTCAGGGACTCTCAGAGAAGCTGGCTTCTAGACCAGAAAGGGAGGTCAGGGGTGAAGCAGGACTAGGGCTGCAGTGTTTACACCAGGCAGCTCAGGCCGCAGTACCGTCTGTCAGCCTGGCCAGGGAGATCTTTTACAGGGTCCTAGCCTAAGGGGTCTCGGGGCTGGCGTGAGAAGAGTGAAAAGACCAAAGCAGGCTACCCTCGTGCCCTCACCGTGGCTACAGACAACGCTTGGGGTCAGGCCAGGTGTAGGGACCACCCGGGGACCCACTGTCCAGGAGCACAGCCAGGCCCCTTCCTGGTCTCACAAGCCAAGCAGGCCAGAGAATGACACTGAGAACGAGAACGATCCTGAACACTGGTCCTGAGTGCTCGACCGACTGGTGTTCACCACTACGCATGGTTCATGGGGTTCCTGGGATCCAAACCCAGGGCCTCCTGCACACCAGGTGAGTGCACTACCCACTGAGCGCCAGCCTGGTTTTCTGTGTTTTTAAAACTACGAGGCAGTCCCCACCAGCCTGCAAGCAGGGGAGAGACCCGCCTCCAGGCTGCACCAGCACCCCTGTCACCCAATGGACTCTGTCCCTCCAAGACCCAGTCCACCGTCTCACTCCACGCACCCAAACATCCTCCCCATGCTCAGCCCTCCCCCACTACTCCAGCAGACTACACAGACACAGGCACAAGTCACACCAACTGGAAAACAGGTGAGTGACTGCCCTCCCAGCTGGACTGCCCCAAACTCCAGACCCTAAAGCCCAGGGCACATCCCATGCCTCTCCCCCTTCCATCCCAGCACCAGCAAGGCAGCGGGGCCCTGCCCCCAACTCTAGTGTAACCCCACTGCTCTAGTGCAATGCCTACCAGCCTGTAAGCAGGTGAGAGACCCGCCTCCAGGCTGCACCACCACCACCACCACCACCACCACCCCCCCACCCCACCCCCACTGGACTCTGTCCCTCCAAGACCCAGTCCACCGCCCAACCCTACGTACTGAACATCCTCCCCATGGCCAGCCCTCCCTTGCCACCCCAGCAGATCACACAGGCACAGGTGCAAACTACACCAACTGGAAGAACAGGTGAGTAAACGGCAGTGTGAGAACACATTCAACAACCAACAGAGCAGTGTGGCACCACCAGAACCTAGAGATCCTAGAACAGCAAGACCTGGACATTCCAATGCAGTGGAAACAAGAAAATGACCTTAAGCATAACTTTATGAAGACGATAGAGGCCCTTAAGGAGGAAATGAAAAATTCCCTTAAAGAAATCAAGGAAGCCGGGTGGTGGTAGCACACGCCTTTAATCCCAGCACTTGGGAGGCAGAGGCAGGGGGACCTGTGAGTTCAAGGCCAGCCTGGGCTACAGAGTGAGTTCCAGGAAAGGCTCCAAAGCTACACAGAGAACTCAGTCTCAGGGGAAAAAAAAAAAAAAAAAAGAAAGAAAGAAAGAAATCAAGGAAGAGACAAACAAAAAATTGGAAGAAATCAATAAATCCCTTAAAGATAGCCAAGAAAAAAACAATCAAACAGGTAAAGGAAACAGTTCAAGACCTGAAAACTGAAATAGAGGCAATAAAGAAGACACAAACCAAGGGAATGCTGGAAGTAGAAAATCTGAGTAAACAAAGAGTAACTACAGATGCAAGCATAACACCAACAGAATGCAAAAGATGGAAGACAGAATCTCTGGCGTTGAAGATACAATAGAGGAAATAGATTTATCAGTCAACGAAAATATTAAATTCAATAAATTCCTAACACAAAACATCCAGGAAATCTGGGACACCATGAAAAGTCCAAACCTAAGAAAAAGAGGAGAATAAAAGAGGTGAATTCCAGCTCAAAGGTACAGAAAACATATTCAACAAAATCATAGAAGAAAACTTGCCCAACCTAAAGAAGGACATGCCTATAAAGGCTACAAGAAGCTCACAGAACACCAAATAGGCTGGACCCCCCCCCCCAAAAAAAAAGTCCCCTGACCACATAATAATCAAAACACTAAACATACAGAATAAAGAAAGAATATTAAGAGCAGCAAAGTAAAAAGGCCAAGTGACCTATAAAGGGCAGACCCATCAGAATAACACCTGACTTCTCAGTGAAGACTGAAAGCCAGAAGGTCCAGGACAGACATTATGCAGACACTAAGAGACCACGGATGCCAGTCCAGACTACTATACCTAGCAAAACTTTCAATCACCATAGATGGAGTGCAAAGGTATTCCATGACAAAACCAGATTTAAACAATACCTAAGAAACAAGCTGGTGTAGTTATCCTAATAGCTAACAAAATAGACTTCAAACTAAAATTAATCAAAAGAGATGGAGAAGGACATTTTATATTCATTGAAGGAAAAATCCATCAACATAGTCTCAATTCGGAACATCTATGCTGCAAATACAAGGACATCCACATTTGTAAAAGGAACATTACTAAAGCTTAAACCACACATCAAACCCCACACACTAATAGTGGAAGACTTCAACACCCCACTCTCACCACTGGACAGATCTGCCAGACAGAAACTTAACAGAGAAACAAGGTACCTAACAGACATTACGACTCAAGTAGACTTAATAGACATCTACAGAGTATTTCACCCAAACAAAAAAGAACATACCTTCTTCTCAGCACCTCATGGAACCTTCTCTAAAATTGACCACATACTCAGTAACAAAGCAAATCTCAACAAATACAAAAACACTGTAATAACCATCTGTATCTTTTCGGATCACCATGGCTTAAAGTTAGAATTAAACAACAACAAAAATTACAGAAAACCTTCAAACTTATGGAAACTGAACAACCCTCAACTGAATCACCACTATGTAGTGATATTTTGTTTGTGCTCTAACAAATAAAGCTAGCCACTAGTTAACCATAGAGGCCAGGCAGTGGTGGCACACACCTTTAATCCCAGCCCTTGGGAGGAGCAAACAGGAAGTGATATGAGAATTCGGTGGAGGTAAGAAGTCTCTCTAGTGGCTGGCTATTCTGCTTCGCTGATCTTTCAGCTTTTACCCCGATATCTGACTCTGGGATTTTATTATTAAGGCCAATTAGAATCCGAGCTACACCACTGGGTCAAGGAGGAAATAAAGAAATTAGAGACTTCCTGGAGATCAATGAAAATGAATGGACAACAAACCCAAACTTACAGGACACTATGAAAGCAGTGCTAAGAGGAAAGTTCCCAGCACTAAATGCCCACATAAAGGAGATGGAGAAATCTCACACTAGTGACTTAACAGCACACCTGAAAGCTCTAGAACAAGAAGAAGGAGAGTCACCCAGGAGGAATAGATGCCAGGAAATCATCAAATTGAGGCTGAAATCAATAAAATAGAAACAAAGAAAACAATACAAAGAATCAGTGAAACAAAGAGTTGGTTTTTTGAGAAAAATCAACAAGATAAACAAACCCTTATCTAAACTAACCAAAAGGCAGGGAGAGAATATCCAAATTAACAAAATCAGAAATGAAAAGGGAGACATAACAACAGACACTGAGGAAATACAAAGAATCATCAGGTCATACTTCAAAAACCCGTATTGCACAAAATTAGAAAATCTAAAATAAACGGACAATTTTCTCGAGAGGTACCACATAGCAAAATTAAATCAAGACCAGATAAACAATTTAAAAGATCCATAATCCTTAAAGAAATAGAAAGTCAGTCAAAGTCTCCCAACCAAAAAAAGCCCAGGGCCAGATGGTTTCAGCACAGAATTCTACCAGAATTTCAAAGAAGAGATAATTCCAATACTCTTCAAATCGTTCCACACAATAGAAACAGAAGGAACATTGCCAAACTCTTTTTATGAGGTTACAGTTACCCTGATACCCAAACCACACAAAGATGCAACAAAGAAAGAGAATTACAGACCAATCTCCCTCATGAACATCGATGTAAAAATACTCAATAAAATACTGGCAAACAGAATCCAAGAACACATCCAAAAAAATAAAATAAAATAAAAAATCCACCATGATCAAGTAGGTTTCATTCCAGAGATGCAGGATGGTTCAACATATGAAAATCTGCCAATGTAATCCACCATATAAACAAACTGAAATAAAAAAAACCACATGATCATCTCATTAGACACTGAAAAAGCCTTTGATAAAATCCAACACTCCTTCATAATAAAGATTCTGGAGAGATCAGGGATACAAGGAAGATCCTAAATATAATAAAAGCAATATACAGTAAGCCCACAGCCAACATCACATTAAATGGAGAGAAACTCAAAGCCATTCCACTAAAATCAGGACCAAGACAAGGCTGTCCACTCTCCCCATATTTATTCAATATAGTACTCGAAGCTTTATCTAGAGCAATAAGACAACAAAAGGAGATCAAAGGGATACGAATTAGAAAGGAAGAAGTCAGACTTTCACTATTTGCAGATGATATGATAGTATACATAAGTGACCCCAAAAATTCTACCAGGGAACTCCTACAGCTGATACTTTCAGTAATGTGGCAGGATACAAGATTAACTCAAAAAAATCAGTAGCCCTCCTATATACAAATGAAAAATGGGCTGAGAAACATCACCCTTTACAATAGCCACAAATAATATCTTAGAGTAACTCTAACCAAACAAGTGAAAGACCTGTAGACAAGAACTTTAAGTCTCTGAAGAAAGAAATTAAAGAAGATATCAGAAAATGGAAAGATCTCCCATGCTCATGGATAGGTAGGATTAGCATAGCAAAAATGGCAATCTTACCAAAAGCAATCTACAGATTCAATGCAATCCCCATCAGAATTCTAATACAACTCTTCACAGATCTCGAAAGAACAATACTCAACTTCATATGGAAAAACAAAAAACCCAGGATAGCTTAAAAAAAAAAAAAGTTCTGTAGAATAAAGGAACTTCTAGAGGCATCACCATCTGACTTCAAGCTCTACTATAGAGCCATAGTAATAAAAACAGCTTGGTATTGGCATAAAAGCAGACATGTGGACCAATGGACTCAAACAGAAGATCCTGATGTAAATCCACACACCTGTGAACACCTGACAAAGAAGCCAAAAATTATACAATGGAAAAAAGAAAGCATCTTCAACAAATGGTGCTGGCATAACTGGATGTCAACATGTAGAAGAATGCAAACAGATCCATATCTATCACCCTGCTCAAAAGTGAAGTACAAGTGGATCAAAGACCTCAACATAAATCCAGCTACACTGAACCTGACAGAAGAGAAAGTGGGAAGTAGTCTTGAACACACTGGCACAGGAGATGACTTCCTGAATATAACACCAGTAGGACAGACACTGAGAGCGACAACTAATAAATGGGACCTCAGCCAGGCAGTGATGGTGTACACCTTTAATCTCAGCACTTGGGAGACAGGTGGATCTCAGTGAGTTTGAGGCCAGCCTGGTCTACAAAGTGAGTTTCAGGACAACTAGGACTGTTACACAGAGAAACCCTGTCTCGAAAAACCACAAATAAATAAAGAAGTATATAAATAAATGGGGCCTTCTGAAACCTAAAAGCTTCTGTAAGGCAAAGGACACTGTCAATAAGACAAAACGGCAGCCTACAGAATGGGAAAAGATCTTTACCAACCCCGTATCTGACAGAAGGCTGATCTCCAAAATATATAAAGAACTCAAGAAACTAGACATCAAAATACCAAATAATCCAATTAAAAAATGGGACACCAATCTAAACAGAATTCTCAACAGAAGAAGCTCAAATGGCCGAAAGACATTTAAGGAATTGATCAACATCCTTAGTCATCAAGAAAATGTAAATCAAAACAACTCGGAGATACCAGAATGGCTAAGATAGAAAAAAAACAAAAACAAAAACAAAAACAAAAAACCCCACAAAAGAACACTAATGACAGCCTATGCTGAAGATGATATAGAGTAAGGGGAACACTCCTCCATTGTTGGTGGGAGTACAAACTTGTACAGCCACTTTAGAAATCAGCATGGCAGTTTCTCAGAAAATTGGGAATCAAATCTACCTTAAGACCTAGCTAAATCAATCTTGGGCATATACCCAAAGGATGCTCAATTATACCACAAGGACACTTGCTCAACTATGTTCACAGCAGCATTATTCCTAACAGCCAGAACCTGGAAACAACCTAGATGTCCCTCAACCGAAGAATGGATAAGGAGAATGTGGTACATTTACACAATGGAGTATTACTCATTGATTAAAAAAAAAAAAATGACGGGGGGGAAGGGAGGAGAACAAGGGAATCCGTGGCTGATATGTAAAATTAAATTAAATTATAAAATAAAAAAAATGGGGAAAAAAATGACATCATAAAATTTGCAGGCAAATGGATGCAACTAGAAAAAAATCCTCCTGAGTGAGGCACCCCAGACCCAGAAAGACAAACATGGTGTGTACTCACTCATAAGTGGATACTAGATGTAAAGCAAAGGACAACCAGACTGCAACCCACAGCCCCAGAGAAGCTAAGTAACAAGGAGGACCCAAAGAGCAATGCATGGATTTCCGGTTTCCCTCCCTGGGAAGGTGGTGGGGCATGATGGAGGGGAGGGAATGGGTGATGGGAATAGGAGGGATTGGGTTGGTTGAGCTGGGGTAGGACAGAGGAGGAGAGTAATGAAAGACATTTTTTTTTTTTTCAAGACAGGGTTTCTCTGTGTAGCTTTGTGCCTGTCCTGGAACTCACTCTGTAGACCAGGTTGGCCTTGAATTCACAAAGATCCGCCTGGTTCTGCCTCCCGAGTGCTGGGATTAAAGGTGTGCGCCACAGCAGCCCGGCTGAAAGAGATATCTTTATAGAGGTGCCATTTTGGGGTTATGGAGAAACCTGGTGCCAGGGAAATTCCCAGGAATCCACAAGGATGACCTCAGCTAAGACTCCTAGCAATAGTGGAGAGGGTGCCTGAACTGGACTTCTCCTGTAATCAGATTGGTGAATACCCTAATTGTCATCACAGAGCCTTTATCCAGTCACTGATGGAAGCAGATGCAGAGATCTACAACCAAGCACTAGACCAATTGACAAGAGGGAGGAAGGATTGTATGAGCAAAGGGGATCAAGTTCATGATGGAGAAACCCACAGAGACAGCTGACTCTAGCTAATGGGAGCTCACGGACTCTGGACTGACAGCTGGGGAGCCTGCATGGGACCGACCTAGGCCTTCTGCATGTGGATGACAGTTGTGTAGTTTGGTCTGTTTGTGGGGCCCTAGCAGTGGGATCAGGACCTGTCCCTGGCCCATGGGCGGGCTTTTTGGAATGTATTCCCTATACAGAGATGCCTCGCTCAGCCTTAACTCAGGGGGAGGAGTCTGGTCTTGCCTCAACTTGACATGCCACGCTTTGTTGACTCCCATGGGAGGCCTGCCCCTTTCTGAGGAATAGATGGGGGGGGGGGGTTAGAAAGGAGGTGGGGGAGAGGAACAGGAGAAGAGGGAGGAGAAACTGGTTGGTATGTAAAATAAATGAAAAAAATTAATAAAAAAAGTAAAATAAAAATACCAATGAATCTCAGTCAGGTGGTGGTGGTGGTGGTGCACGCCTTTAATCTCAGCACTTGGGAGACAGAGGCAGGTGAATCTCCGTGAGTTTGAGGTCAGCCTGGTCTACAAAGTGAGTTCCACGACAGCCAGGACTGTTACACAGAGAAATCCTGTCTCAAAAAAACAAACAAACAAACAAAAAACCACCCTCTCTGATTCGGTTAAGTTCTAGCAAAGAGCTGTGTGTTTGGGAGTACCCAGGTCTGTCAGCTGAAGGGGGAGGTGGTTCAGGAACTGAAGATAGACCATGCCTCCAAGCTGTGTTTGCACAGGAGATAAGGCCCAGGTGACACTCCTTACAGCCTATATGGAGAAGCAGGCCCTGCCACCAGGGCACACCCTGGAGAGCAGCAGTCACCGGACCTGAGGGGGCCTATGGGTGAGGAGGCTGCTGGGCTTTACCAGCCTCCAATGGAGC
The DNA here is from genome assembly GCA_902168325.1 of Peromyscus nudipes. Lineage (NCBI taxonomy): Eukaryota > Metazoa > Chordata > Mammalia > Rodentia > Cricetidae > Peromyscus > Peromyscus nudipes. The sequence continues at coordinate 3,601 of CABHPH010130831.1, read as the reverse complement.
ATTCCCAGAGTCTCTCTGCCTAGATCTGGTCTCACTCCTGCACTGATCAGAGCCAGAGGCCGGCATCCATATGCATGGTGACCCTTTGGTCTTACCATGTACCCTCAGCTGGGAACACAAGTGACTGCCCTCTGGCTCTGCGTTGAGTGCACACACGGTACCTGATGGGTGAGGATACTGTCCCCTCCAGTCCACACCAAGGACCATGTCCTTACAGAGAGTCACATTCACAGTTGGTATACCCACAGAGTTTGACAAGGAACCTCCCAACTCCACTTTAGGGTGACTGTCAGCCTCCCTCAGCCCAGGTGGGCCCCAGGGGCAGGCCCTCCCTGGCCCACGAGGTTGTCACTCACCTGAGTGCGTTAGAGAGGACGTCCGCTCACGCTTGATTGGAGGGCAGTAGTTTCCATCCTCACGGTCAGAATCTAGACACAGGGTGGGCGGGGTTAGGGAGCATTCAGGTTTGGCTCCAGGACAGCCCAATGTTCTAGAGAATACCTTACCTTCTCCGGCTTCTGGGCTGGAGCTGCCAGCAGACCTCTGCAATGAGAACACAGAAGCGGTGAAAGGCCCCAAGTGTCCCAAACTGTGCCCACAACTCCCCACATGGTCAGGTCCAACGGCCCACAGCCCACCTCCAGCACAACCCACCCTGGCCCTCATACACAGTGCATTAGCATACACAGCCTACACAAGTTTCATGTGGACGTCTAAGCACAAAAGCATCCTTGCTCCCACCCCTCGCCCTGGAACATTCTATGGCACATGTGCACACTTGCTTTGGGGCTGTCAGCTCCAGTACAAGCAAATTCTGATGTTCGGGCCAAAGTGCTTCAAGGCTGTGCCAGGCGGCCAAGGGCCTTCCCCAGCTCCTGCCCAACACAGCCCCCTTGGGTCCACACTTAGTGCTGCACTGCCCTTCAGACCCTGCAGCCTGAAGCCTGAAGCCAAGGCCAACGGTGGACACGCACCCCTGGCAGATCCTGGCCATTTAGGAAGGCACAAGAGCCCATTTCCCTGGTCCCCAAATGCTCCGGGTTCAAGCTGAGCCAAATGGGGGGTGCTGGCTCCACAGAGCTGCCGAGAGTTAAGTGAGACGACACAAGAGAGCGCTCCAACAACCGATGCAATCAATAAACTCAAAGACAGTGAGCGCCAGCAGAGACCCTCCCGCAGCGGGCCCTGGCCCATTTTTTCCCATAAAGGGCCAGAAAGCCAGTGCTTTTGGCTCACAGGCTGCATCTGCTGGCTTTTGCTCATAATCCTGTAACAATGTAAACACTGGCTCAGCCCAGGAACTGCGCAAAAGGCAGTGTGCTAGAGTCTGCGGCAGGGAGCCCAGAGAGGGTGAACATTTACTCAGTGCTGCACAGCAAATCTCTAACAGACCTGGGCATTCTCCTCAGCCTGAGCTGACAGCTCGGGTCTTCGTCAGAGAAGCAAGCCCCCTCTGCTTCCTATTCTCTCACTCACAGGACAGGGACAGCAATGGTCCCCAGACAGGTTCCAAGCTCCCTACCCCCACTCCAAGAGCTCATCACGGGAAGTAACCCAGGCTCTGCCTTCCACACCAGATCTCTGGGGGCTGCAGAGGATATCATGCTGAGCGGCTCTGCAGCACTTGGGGTCATGTGATGGGGTGTGAGAAACAGAGCAGCTCAGAGCCTGATCATGTGACCCCACTGCTTGCCCCCAGGTGGGCACCAACCCCACAGCAAATTTCTATGCTCACACTGCACCGACAGGGTGCAGATCCTGACCTGGGGTGTTATCCCATTGGACCCCAAGTCCAGCCCACAGTGGTACCTGGCCACACAACAGACATTTGCTGGGAATCTGCCCAATGAACTCTGCATCTCAGAGAACCAGCAAGGGCCTACAACCTAGCACATAGTGAAAGCCATACTGTGTGTGAACCCTGACGCTTCCTCTTGTCCTCTGGGGTGCCTTGAGAACATTCTCTGGGTCTCTGCTACCTTGCTGGATCCATGCCCAACCTGCAAGTGTGATTCACCCTGGGGGACTCTGCGGGCACTGGTGAGTGGTGAAGGCCCTGCGTCACTGGCCTTGCAGACACACGCCTGGAACAGATGTGGACAGTCTGAGGACACGGCTCCCAACATCATGTCATGGCCACTTTGCTGCTGCTCAGCTCCATCAAGGGAGCAGGTTCTTGTGGATTCATTGGGACATCACCAGGGGTGCATGTGGGAATGGAAGTTTCCCAGAGGACAGGAAGCAGTCCTACTGCTTCAAGGACAAGGGCTCCAGGTGGCACACGGAGGCACAGGTTGAATGAGGCATCCACCTCACTAACCAGGGAGCCAAGGAGAAAGGCCTGGCTAGCGTTCCAACTGATCCCCGTACCACCTTGGAAGGATGAAGAGGTTCAGAGTGACGCTCACAGCAGCTGTGGACCTGTGGACCGGCTCAGTTCTGACAGCAGGGACTCAAGAGCCACAGAGGTGGGAGGTGGGAGGTTGGAGGCAGAGGCAGGAAGATCAGGAGTTCAAAGCCAGATTGAGCTACATGAGACCCTGACCGAGAAAAACCCCAAAACACAGCATGACCCTCGTTGGCCTTGGCAATGGTGCTGGATGAGCAGCACACACAAGCCACTTCTGGGTGCTATGGGCTGGCCAGCTGACAGGACACATCGAAGAAGCCACCCTCAGGGTTAGAGATGGCTTAGTGCTCAAGAGCACTAAGTAGTCTTCTACAGGACGGAGGCTTAGCTCCCAGCGCCCACCTGAGGCAGCTCACAACTACCTGTGATCACAGTTCCAGGGGCACCCAGCCTCTGGCCTGCTTGGCACAGAACTCATATGTACCTCTGCCCCCCTCCCCCACCCCACAATTGTAAAAGCGTGTGTTTGTGTGTGTGTTTAATTCTATACTTTTTTGTTTGTTTGTTTTTTGTTTTTTGAGACAGGGTTTCTCTGTGTAGTTTTGGTGCCTGTCCTGGATCTCACTCTGTAGACCAGGCTGGTCTCGAACTCAGAGATCCACCTGGCTCTGCCTCCCGAGTGCTGGGATTAAAGGCGTGCGTCATCACCGCCCGGCAATTCTACACATTTAAGTTAAACACACACACCCACAAGAGCACAAAAGCTGTCCCCAAGGCTGGCATTTTGAAGGGTCAGGTGCACGTGGGTGCAGTACAGCAAGATCTTTCCAGAGTCCTCAGGCCAGCAGGCTCTTCACAGGCCCTTGGTGGTCAACTGCTCATCACAAGGCTGGCTCTCACCCTACACACCCGGGAAGCATGGCATGGAGTGCAGACAGACTGGAGAAAAGAGGAGCTCTGTGGGTAGCCGAGAGTTAGGGCAAGGCCAGATGAAAGCCGCTCTGCTGTACAGGGACTGGTGAGCTCAGCTTGGTATCCCCAGGATCAGATTCCACCCAACTGGATTTACAGCCCAACTGACCCAAATTACAGTGTGTCTGTGCAGTGCGCCAGCCACGAGACTATCCTTGGCAATCGGCCCAGCTTCCCCACTGAGAGCTCTACGCTGGCCTGGTGGCTCAGCGCTGTCACCAAGTGGTATGACAGTGCTGCTCCAGGCACTGTGAAGTTGTAAGCAGTTGGGGGGGGGGG
>CABHPH010130828.1:18879-33656 GCA_902168325.1 Peromyscus nudipes | reverse complement strand
GAGAGAGAGAGAGAGAGAGAGAGAGAGAGAGAGAGAGAGAGAGAGAGAGAGAGAAGGCATATGATACAGAGCCACAGAGCTGCATTTGAGTGCTGAGACCACCACTTAATTACTGTGTTACTTAACAGATCACAGAACCTCGTAGCTGGAGAGTTTTCTCTCTGGGTCCCGCCAAGCCCCAGCCGTCTGACAGCCCACTTATAAAATAAACACACAGACACATATTATTTAAACTGTTTGGCCTAAAGGCTCAGGCTTCTAGCTATCTAATTCTTACATCTTAAATTAATCCATTTCTATAAATCTATACCTTGCTATGTGACTCGTGGCTTACCGGCATCTTCACAAGCTGCTTGTCATGGCGGCGGCTGGCAGTGTCTCCCTCCACCTTCCTGTTCTCTCAGTTCTCCTCTCTGTTAGTCCCGCCTATACTTCCTGCCTGGCCACTGGCCAATCAGTGTTTTATTTACTGACCAATCAGAGCAATTTGACATACAGACTATCCCACAGCAGAACCTCTCTGATCAGCCTGAACTAACATTTACTTCCTGTTCTTTCCAATGTTTTATTGGCACAAAGGACAATTCTATAATAATGCACATGCCATTTTTATGTACACATACTTTCTTTTTAATTATCTGTATGCCAGTGTGTCTCTCTATGTGTATGTACATGTGAGTGTAGGTGCCCTCAGAGGCCAGAAGGGGGCGTCTGACCTCCTGGAGCTGGAGTTACAGGCAGTTGTGAGCTACCTGACATAGGTGCTGGAAACCGAACTTGGGTCTTGCGGAAGACAAGGGCTCTTAATCTCTGAGCCATCTCTGCAGCTCTCATTTTCTAATTTGCAAGTTTGTCTGTAAAATAAATCCTTGATGGGTCAGTACAGCCTGCATTCTCGAGAGCACACAGAGATAAGAGCTTGGATTACAAAATGTTGCTTAGGAAATTATGCCCACACAAAAACCTGTATAAGAGTGCTCAGAGCAGCCCAGTTGAGTGTAAATAGCCAAAAACATCCATCCACTGATGAAGACATGGATAAAATACGTACACTCACCCTGGAGAATGGTATTCAACAATTAACAAAAAGGATGAGCTATGGATACATGCTATAACATGGATGGGCACTGAAGACATCATGCTAAGAAAAATAAGCCAGCCGGGCTGGAGATGCAGGTGAGTTGGTAGAGCACTTGCCTAGCATGCATGAAGCCCTGGGCTCCATCCAAGAACCGCATAAAATAGGAGTAGTGCAGGGGGAGCCTGTAATCCTAGCGGAGGAGACTCCTAGAAACAGGAGACTCGGGAGTTCAAGATCATCCTCAAGTGCACAGGAAGTTCTAGGCTAGCCTTGGCTACATCATTCTCTGTCTTAAAAAAAATAGAAAAGGAGTAAAAAGCCACACACACACACACACACACACACACACACACACTCACAAAGCCACATTTATGATTCCATTTATGGGAGCTTTCCTGAACATCTGGATCACTGGGGATGAAAGCATGTTAGTGGTTGTCTAGGTTTTGGTATTTGGGGGGGGGAAAGAATGGATGTTCACAAGTACTGGCTTCAGGGAGGTGAACCTTCTAAATCTGACGTGATGAAAGCCACAGAGCATCAAGTACACTGAGAACTATTGTGGTTATCCGCAATAAATACAAAGATACATGACATGCTATGTAAGTTACATTTCAATAAAGCATCGATGAAGAGGAGGAGGAGGAAGCAGGATCAGGCACGAAGGTCAAAATGGCAATGTTGGGCTGGGAATGTAGGATGTAGCTCAGTCAGCAGAGGGCTCGCCAAGCATGTGCAAAGCCCTGGGTTCCACCCTCGGTATCGCATGGATCAGGTTCAGTGGTGCACACTGGAGACGTCAACAGCTCAGAGGTGGAGGCAGGAAGATCAGGAGTCCAAGGCCATCCTGAGCTACAAGTTCAGTTCTCTTAGGTTGGAGACCCTGTCTCAAAACAAAACAAACAAAAATTATCTCAACACAAGTCCAACAGTGCCAGCCAGCCAGGCAGGCAGAGTCAAAACCACGAAGCCCCTCCCTCTGTCTTACTCTGGCCAGGGCACAGCAAATTCCCAGAAAGGGCATGGCGCTGGGGAGGGAGCGTCTCTGCAGCTGTCTCAGACACTGACAGTTGGAGGCCATCTGCCCACCAACACTCCCCCAGGCTGGGCAGGAAGCCCACCCCTGACAGGGGCGGGGGGGAATCTGAAAACCCCTTTCCAGATCTACCCTGCCAAGTCAAAAGGCAAATGTGACTGAGTTGGACAGTTATGGCCACAGCAGGCCATTGATGTTGACACGGAAGGGATCCAAATGGCCGGTGCTATTTGTGCATCTGGCACAGGAGACCACCAGCAAGAGCTACGCTGTAGAAACCACACCAAGGAAGACCTACAACGTCTCTTTGACAGACTCTTCAGTCCCTCCTAGACGGATCGCCGAGCCCAGCAGGGTAGCGGTTGTTTTCCACAGAAAACTGACATGGTGTAAGCTGTGTTTTAGAATGCTTGGCCCAGTGACAGCAGGCAAGATGGATTGGAAAGTGGAGACCCAGAAGACAGGGAGACTAATTAGCAGATTATTGAAGCCAGCCAGGCATGAGATGGGGAGGGTGGTGGTTTCTGCAGAAATGAGAAGGGGAGGAGACGGAAGGGAAAGGAAGGTGGTGTGCACCTGCCTGCCGGTGGCCGGCACTGTGGGAATGGAGGACACTGCTCTGTCCCATCCCACACACTGTGGTTTTGTGTTACCGGGATTCAAACGCCTTGTATAAAAGATTGGGGGTGGGGGGGATGATTCAGCAGGTAAGAGCGCTTCCTGCTCTTATAGAAGAACCGAGTTGAGTTCCCAGCACCCGAATGGGGCAGCTCACAACCGCCAGCAACTCCAGCTCCCGACGATCAGGGTGTCCTCCCCTGGCCTCTAAGCGTTCCTGTACATAAAGGCACACACAGAGAGACACACAAACAACAAGAAACATACATCTTTCTTTTAAAGACTTAAAGGGGTAAAAATATGCTTTGCCCACGGCTTTGGAGGGTTCTATGCCTGGTCTCTGGCCCTGAATGCAGACACAGAAGATTCTGTGACAGCATATGGCTTAGGCACTCCTTTCCTTCAGGATGGTCAGGAAGTAGAGAATGAAAGACGGGAAGTAGCTATATACAAAATACCACCGAAGGCCTGCCCTCAGAGAGCCTACTTCCCCCAGGAAGGTCCTGCCTCAAGTGTCCCACGATCTCCCAAAATGGCACCAGCAGCTGTGACCAAACACATGAGCCCCAGGGATCCTCCTGTCTCCATCTCCCAGCACTGAGGTCACAAGTGTATACTGCAACGTTCAAAAATTTTTTTATACAATTATGTGTATGTGTGAGCAACTGTACATGTGTTTGTGCACACGAGTGAAGTGCCCAAGGAGGCCAAGGGAGGGCATCAGATCCCCTGGATCTGTAATCTTCCTTCAACTCTCTGGAAGGTTCTATGTGCTGTTTGCTACTGAGCTTTCACTTATGCCCTAGGTTCAACACTCCATGGTCTCTAACTCCCGACTCCCGGGTAAGCCACGTGTAAGTTAGATGTTGCCTATTCGGGGAAACTTCCCCCCTGACCTGTACCCCTCAAACTGTCTGCAAAGATGATACAACATCCCTCCATCTAGTCACTTCCCTGTTGGTGGCTCTTCCCACCACAGGATGGAGACTGTCCCCAACTCCTTAGTCCAGGCTGAGCACGGGACTGGCTTTGAACAGTAGAGTGAGGCAGAGGTGGTGTTCCAAGCTTCCGACTCCTGGCTGCATGAGGCTGCAGAGCCTCTTTTACCTCCCGTCAGAGGTGAGCAAAGACACTGGGCAGAGATGCACAGGCTTTCTGTCAACGTGCTGTGTTACTTTTCTGTCGCTGTGGTGAAACACCATGCAGGGCCACCACAATTTACAGAAGGGTTTATCGGCGCTAATGGTTTCAGGGGGTTAGAGCCTATAATGCAGGGAAGCTGGGGGCTCACATCTTGAGCCACAATCACAGAGCAGACAAAACAAATTGGGAATGTCTGAGGCTTTGAAACCTCCAAGCCCACTCCCAGTGACATACTTCCTCCAGCAAAGCCATGCCTCCTAAACCTCCCCAAACAGCACCACCAATTGGGACCCAAGGATTCAAATATCTAAGTCTATGTGGGACATTCTCATTCACCAACTTTTAGTGAGATTAATCTTGGCAAGAACACTTTAGGGACCAGGTCTCAGTGCACATGTCTGTCAATCACATGCCTGCGGCAGAAGAAACTAGAACCTTCTTGTCCTGTGAGCTCTAAAACCCACGCCTCTTCCAGGTCATGAGGTCAATGGTTCACTCCATCACAGGAGGATCTAACAGTGATGAGTTCAAGCCAACCTCAGCCACCAGGACAGGCCATAGATCCAGTCTCCCAGGAAGCCCATGCCTTGAGAATCCCATCCCCAGCTCTAACCCTACATGCAGCTCAGGGCTCAAAGGGAATCCACAGAGTCGGCAAGCATGTACTAAGACTTTTTTATCTGAGGGGGTTGGGGAAAAGACACTCACACACTCTCATATGGTTTTCTTCTCTGTTCTTCTGTATTCTTCATTCTGTGTTCTATATTCTCTTTTCTTATCTCTATCCAGAAATGTTCCTTCTGTCTCTCTTGATGTTTTCCTTCGCCTTTTAACTCTCTTGATGCTCTCCTACTAATTCTCTCATTCTTGATGTTTTCCTTTTAACTCTCTCATTCCTGGTGTTTTCCTTCTAACCCACTTTAACTCTATCTTTACGCTTTCCCTTACAGCTTATATACCCCAGCAAAATCCTTCAGACAATATAAAAATTACAATGTGGTTACATTCTGTTTTTCAAGTGAATGATTATAATGAATACAAGTAAAAAACAGTGTGTTTTCCATATCCCTTACATGATTAAACGTTTTATATATTACAGGTGAAAGAGAAATTATTCCAAGAACCTGCGTACATTCCTACCCAAGCAACTTGTTATAGATTAACTGTTTGGGCAAGCAAGATATTCTTCTCAGTCAGGTCTTTTACTGTCAGGCTGAGCTTTGTAGTTACAAAGAAAGGTCCAGTTACTTTATTACTCATCTTTGAAGGTAATCTTATAATGAATCTTAAAGGAATCACAAACCTAAACTTTTATATATGAAAAAGAATCAGTCAGCTCTACTTTAAATCTTTAGACTCCATACCCACTCATCAATAGTTATTTATATCAGGGGATTGAGGATAAAAATGGGCATAAGGAATTAATCATCAACTTTGGTCATCAACCAATCCTAGCAAGAAAGGCACATCAGCCAATGATAATTGGGCTGCTTTGCTCTTGTTCCCTGACCTTAATGAGTTCCTCACTCAACTATGTGCCTTTCTAAAACTTTAGATTGTCTTCTTGGTTTTTTCACCTCAAAGTTACTTGACAAAACATCTTAGTCTAACTTTAAGCTATTTTCAAAGCTTTGCTTCAATTATGTTGTACCCCAAAACCTGTGAACACATCTCCCAACATTAATATTAGAAGAATTTAAGCTAGATGGGCTTCTGGGACTCAATTGCTTTTCTTAATCATTAACCTAAGCCACAGTCTGTGTGGCTCCTCAATAGAAACGCATGTGTTCTAGCTGTGTGACACTTCCTTGTTTATATCTTTATCATCAAAACTCTGTTTAAACTAACATTATTATTATTATTATCAATTAGACAGTACAGCTTAGGAAGAAATTATCTTCATAATAAGCCACAGGTAAAAATGCCCAGTAGGGTGGAATGTTTCCACACTACATTACAGGCAGTGGGGAACCTCCCCACACCGATTCACACCATGCCAGATACAGCAGCAGACATGTAAAGGCACAGCAGAAGCAAAAGACATTCCGGGGTCTGTGGTCTCAGGGGCCTCGCATATCCGAGATTCACCCATCAGGGAGTTGCCTCCTGGTGGACTGACACCTCCAACTTCAATGGCCACCTGCTGCTCCTCTGACAAGGCCACCCAACCCTAAGTGACCATTTTGGATGCTTGTAGACAAGGATTACACAAGATGCCTTTGTCTCTGTGCATTCCTTAGTGTGCTTCAAACACTCCAGTAATGTTTATATACGAATTAGAGAAAGAGGAAGTTGAGTAGAGATAGAGGACCCTGAGAGCCACTGGGCGAGGCCCATGCAGCACTGAGCGAGTTGCTTCACTGCTTAGCCCATCCTTTACCTTCCTGACCTGTAAGTGGCCACAGTGACGTAGGGACGCATGACACCGTTGCACACTTCCTACAGGTGAGTCACCAACTTTCAACCCAGCACCTCACCTGACCCCCTCACCTCCAACAGCCTGAAAAGCAACTGCTGTTGCTGCCCCCATATTCTATTACCTATTTACAGTCTTCTAATGCCCCAGACTCATTCCATCTCTGCTTCGTGTAACTCACCCACGATCCCATCGTTTGTGTCTGAGCCAGTATTCAAGTCCAGCCCTCCGAGGGCACACAGGGCGGTTATAAGGACTATGTGGGATGATGAATGCAAGATGTGCAAGATGCCTGTCATGGGGCTGAACGACCGTGAGGTGTTCTAGGGAGGAAAAGTGGAAAGCCACGGAAGCAGCCTTCCTAGTCTCTTTCATGTGACCACTCCCTGCGTCCAAGTGCATAGAATGGAATTCATCATTAACTAATAATTAAACCACCTATTTTATTTTCTCACAAATAACATCATTTACTCAAAGAACCTAACTGTTGGCAATAATTCCCACTATATGTACGTGATATTCGACCCCCTAAAAGGTCAGTACTGGGTGTGAATCCATCTGAATGGTTTTAGGTTTTTCCTGCATAGCCATGTCTCCTGGTGATTTGTTCTACGCTGTTTCTGTGTGTCTTGGTGATGAGTACATCCTTCAGTGACAGGCTCCTGCATCTCTTCACTGCAGTTGAGCCTTTAGGAGTTGGCTGTTTGGTTCTCTGGCTCCGTCGGAGGTAGGTATTTGGGGGACTGACAACCTTCTGTAGCCAGACTTCTCATTATCCAACCAACATGATGGTGTCACTCTTCCATCACACTGTGTTCCTAGGCTGTGCTGACTCATCCTAGGGGGCTTCTGCTACTGGCTGCCACAGAGGCACTCGGATCTAATGGGGTTATGAGATCACTGCCTCGGGCTGCATCAGCGACCCTTCTTGGCCTCTGCACGGTCAAGATCAAAGCGGCACCCATTTGAGATCATAGGTGGGAACTGACCCAAATGACAGGCAGAGATGGCTGTGCTGTGGTCACTGATCCCCCTTGAAGCTCTGTCTGTCCCTAACCCATCAGGAGGGCTTCTCTAATGAGGTTCTAGGGGCTTTAAGACTATGTCAAGGAGCTTCAGCGTGCTGCCTGAACACTGCTGAGCAGTGCGGTCGCTGTTCAGTAGTGTGGAGACCCGGGTTTTACAGCCATGTAACTAATAAGGCTATTAACACAAACTGGGCCTGCCGCCCTCGCTCAGGACGCCATAAATCTCTCTTCCCACTGGAAGGATTTACAGTGTGGCACACTCAGAGGCCACGGCCTCTTGCTGTGTTCTGCTTTCAAGACTTGGCAAGGGGAGGCAGGGCCCAATAAAGGGAACGCAGTCCCCGGAAAGGAGGGAAAGGCCTGGACTGGGCCTGCTGCTCCGCTCCCATTCCTGCTGTCGGCTTACAGCTCTGACCACTGCCATGGGCAGACTGAAATTTTATGATCCTGATCGTGTAGCACCTGCTTCTGTCCATTTGTAGAGCAGGTGACTTAGGCCAACCTCCTTGCAAATGGAGTGGCTGTCAATCTCCTGGCATCTTCTTGGAGGTGAGAACACATTATATCTCTGTGTGTGCGTGTGTATATGTGTGTGTGTGTGTGTGCATTAATGTGTGTGCATGCCTGTATGCATGTGTGTGCACAAGCGCGCTTGTGTATGCCTGTTTGCCTGCGTGTATACATGTGACTGTATGCTTTCATAAGTACACATGCACATGATGTGTATATGTGTGTACATACGTATACATGCCTGTGTGCATGCAATCTGTATATATGCATGTGCACATGTGTGTGTATATGTGTGTGTGTGTGTGTGTCTGTATTGTGTGCATGCACATGTCCGTGTATGATTTGCCCATGTGTATATGGGTACATTCACTCATGTGTGCACGCATGTGAGAAGCATGTGTTCCCACTGGACTCCGCTCTAATCCCACAGCCTGTCTGAACCAGAGCATTTAATCTTGGCACTCCCAAACTCAATCGCTTCAGCCATTCTTATTTTTCTCACTGATTTTTAGTTAAACGTATCAGATCTGGGTTTCCTCACTCCGCCGCTCCAGGGGAAGCTGTGAGCTCCACTAGAGGATTAAATACCAAGCGTCATCAATGGGAGGGGCTGGCAGGCCCGTGTTTCCATCCACTGAGCTGTAACCTAGTCCTTGGCTCTGCCCTCCTTCCTCAGAGCTGCTCTCTGGGGTGGGACACACCCTCCCTCTCCACCCAGGTGTCCTCTGCCTAAAGCTCCAGGGTCAGCTTTGCTGACTCCAGCCTCCTTCTCTCTTTCCTGTCCCATAATCCCCAAGTCCTATTTAGGGGCCAAGGATCATGACACCCCAGAGTCACTGGAAACACTCATTGTGTGTGTGTGTGTACATGCCTACATCTCCATCTCTGTCTCTCTCTTGATATACCACTCACAGGAGTGTCTATGGTCCACCCCACTGGTACCCTACGGGGCCACTGTGGACATCTGCAGGAAGCCTGCCTTCCCCATATCCTTCTAGTGACTCGGCTCTCCATCACTGTGACAAAAATAATTAATAAAATAAATAAATAAATAAATAAATAAATAAATAAATAAATAAATAAATAAATAAAACTTGAGAAAATCAACTTGAAAGATGTTGGCTCCTGGTTTCAGGGCTGTCACAGGGCGTCACTGTTTCTGGGCTGCAGTGAGGTAAAGCATCATGGTGGACAATGTGTGCAGAGGGCTGTCACCCCTGGTGTCCAGGAAGGAGAAAGGTGAGGGCAGGACACACTCTGAGTGACCCTCTTCCTCCAACTAGGCTTCCTAAAGTTTCCTCCCAAGACGCCACTGGACTGTGAATCTGTCGATAGACTCACTCGCTGATGAGGTCAGAACCCTCATGGTACAATCACTCCCGAGGCTCAACACTGCTGCACTGGGGACCAAGCCTTCGATGTGTGAGTTTGGGGGGACGTTCCAGGCCCAAACCACAGAGAGGCTGAGCTTCATCTGCTCCCACACTGGCTCCATGATCCAAAGTCACCCCTACCACACATAACCAAAAGCTTACTAAGCCCTGCCTAACGGCACACAGTACAATGGTTAGGCTGTACATTAACCTAGCTAGGCTGAGTGATGCACAAATATCCAGCAAAACGCTGTTTCTTAGTGTGTCCAAGACTGTCTCCAAAAGATATATAGCATTCCCCTGTTTTTAAATTTAGTTTTCACTGATAACATAAAAAATTGCATGTACTATATGTGACATGTCCACAAATGTTCAAATCGGGGTAAACATGTTGACTGTTTAAAGTATAATTTCTTTATGGTAAAAAGAATGCTCAGCTTTCATTCTTCAAGGTTGTAGAAAGGTATGGAGTTTATTATAATTATCTGTAGCCACTGGAATTTCTTTGTCTAACTCTAACTTAATACCTGCTGGTGAGCTGTTACCTACCCTTCTGGCATTTGTCTTTCCATGTTTCACTTAACAGATGACCTCCAATTCATAACACATTGTTACAAGTTACAAGCAGCGTCTACCCTTTATCATGGCTGAATAGTATTCCATGGTCCGTACATACCACATTCTCATTCATCAGCTGATGGACACTTGAGATTATTTCCCCTAAGATTAGCATTTGCATCATCAGTAAACTGAACATAGAATGGCCACTAACATGGGCAGGCACCATCCAACCCATTGTGGCCTGAATAGAATTTAAAAAGGCAGAGGCAGGACAGTTGTGTTTGCTCTGACTGGTCTGAGGTGGCCTTTTTTCCCCCTGACTTTGCCATCAGAGCACCAGTGTCTCACATCATCTCTGGACTTAGATGGAATTCATTCCCCATCTTCTCTGGCTCTTGCAGCTTGCTGGCAGCGTATCCTGGGCTCTCTTGGCTTCCATAACGGCAAGACCAAATCCCTTACCTACCTATATCCACATCCCATCCGCTGTACCCAGGCTAAGGCACACAGCCGGTGTGAGGGGGAGCTGGTTTTAAATTCAGACAGATCTGGCTTTGCCAGAATAGTGTCGCCACCCCTCCCCTAGAACCCCAAACTACAAGTTCAAACATTCTAGGGTGACAGGTGGACACCTCTTCAATCCCACTGCAGAAATGCATTGCTACAGTCTTCCCCTCTCCACCTTTTTATTAACTTACAAAGAATCAGGGTAAGACACGTTTCAAACAAAACTTTATTTTGCTTTTCTCTCCCCCCCCCCCCCCCCCCCCCCGCCCCCTAGGAGCTTCCTTTCCATTTCACACGTGACCTTTGGCCTCCCCACTTTCTCACAACCTCTTCCTCTTCTCTCATGACCTCCCATCTACCTGTCTAGACCCTCTCTCTGCCCCCTTATTTACACACACACAAACGTTAAGTTAGGACCCGCACGGGAGATCGGATGCGCCATTTTTCTCTTTCTGAGCCTGGGTTGTCGCACCTTCTCACTCTCTAAAAATCTCATAATTAACAAGGGAACTGAGGCTCTAAAAACACAACTGCCTTTCCAGACAAGGACGAGCTGCTAAGTTCAGAAACCAGGACTTGGATTCGGATATGTCTGGGTTACTGGGGAATCTACCCAGCTTTGCTTTGACGGCTCCAGCAGTGTGCACACCACAGTCTGCTTACCCAGTCTCCTGCCCCGGATGCTCAGCTGCCTCAGTGGTACAGTGCATGCTGCCTCAGACATCCCCAGAGTCGGACTTTTGAGCACACTGGTAACACCAGCATCAGCATCACAAAGTGAGTGCAAAGGGTGGGGTCCAGGATGCCTTGCTGATGTCAAAACCCACACTCGGGTCTCTTACACAGAATGGTGTCACATTCGCCTATAACCTGCCTCGCATCCTTCCATGGTCTCTCAACCATCTCTACTTTACCGTCTATACCCAACATTGAAGTCAGAAACCCACAGAGCAGCACCGATCTCTTATAGAGCTGCATGCCAGAGAAGGTCAAAATGGAGTCAGCAGGAAAGGACTCAGGGTCTGCCCTGGAGCTGGGAGAGAGATCTCAAGAGGAGGCAGGTTTACCCCAAATATCTTCAATCTGGTCTTAGTTGTGTCCACCAACATGGAACCTACATACACAGAAGCCTGGGTGCGGTGTCCCCCAGCATAGACTGCTGGAGGGAGATGAATTGTTGGGGACTTTGCACCTAGTTTTTTATTTACCTGGTTAAGTTCTTTCCTGGGAAGCTAGCGTGGACCTGCCATCCCACACGGCGGGTCTTTCACGTTCACACCTCCGCTTGCGTTCTCCACGTCTTTAATGTACCTTTCAATTTGAGAGATGAGAAATGGCGTCTCAGGGGTGGTTTGATTTGCAATTTTTACCACCAGCGAGGTTAAATCAATCATCTGTGGGAATGGCTGCTCTGCGTTTAACAGAGAGAAGGTAAGTTGGGAGCGCGAGGGTGACATGGGAAGTTATTTATCAACGTGGGGACCACGCAGTAGCAGAAGGCAGAAGCCCGAAGGGACAGCTTAGGCTACAGCTGAGCGCATGCCAGGGCAGAGTTCAGCGGGGGAAGAGCTCAGCCTTCCCTCTAGCTGGAATGGAGGTATCAGGAGGAGGCCTGAATGAAGGGGGTGGTCCCCTGTGCATCTCTCTCCTCATAGGCTATGATTTCTCCAGCTCCCAAAGCTCTGCCCCATCTCGCCCTCTGACCTTTGCATGGACTGTTTCCTCTGCCCTCCCCTCCCCACCCCGTCTCCCCCACCCCCACAGATTCTCCTCCTAACTTTTCAGGCTGGTTCTTAAGTGTCTTCTTCCTCCAGAGGAGCCTCTCAGACACACTCATGTTGCCCTGTGACATCTGCTTTCCGAGGTAATTAATTAACTGTGTGTAATTATCCATGTCCCCAGTCTGTAGGCTCCGGATAGACCACTGCCTTTGAGAGCCCAGACTCACCTCTGGGTTCCCAGGGCCTCCTGCGCTATCTGGCTGGTTGACTCAGCTGTGGCTTGCTAACCTGCCTAATCTGCATCAGGCTGAAGGTGCTGATCGGCAAACTGCATTTCTCCTTCGCCTGCTGGGTTTCTTCAAGGGTTCTGTCAACAGCTGGGAGACAGAGACCTCAAAGGACAGTACACAAACAGAAAAGAGCAAGGCCCGAGGAGGGAGAAGAAGAGCTTCCCGTGAGGCCCCTCCCGGGCAAAGCCTTCCAGCCTGCATTTCCCCACCACACCCTCTCCCACCAAGTGGTTCAAGCCTCCAGCAGACTTTACACGCCTTATGGCCCACCTACAAGGGCAGCTCAGATCGGACATGACAAGTTCTTAGATCTAAGTCTTAAGGCCAAAGCCCACCCAGCTTCCTAGCTTCCTCTTGCTGCTCTTCCATATGTCTCTGAGGCAATGGGAGGTGTGGGGGACCGTCATCACTTGCCTCCACATTAGTCACTTGGTTTCCAGCAGCTCCTGCTCAGTCATGGCGTTTGCTTCATCCGTAACCTGCATCTGTCTAAGTCCCTGTATCAAATCCTTTCCGTTAAAATGCCTGCTTGGGTTCCTACCCATCCTCACTGAACCCTGGTGGGGCAGCAGACGCGCCATGGAATTCCATCCAAGCCCTAGAACCACTCAGCCCATGGTCAGAGCTGATGTAAGCAGCTCTTCGGGCTCCAGGAACAGAGACAGACTTGGCAAGAGTTCGCCTTGTGTCCCTCTGACCTAGATGGCGCTGTTGAACGTCATCCTCTGAACTGAAAGCTGGGATGATGCACAGCCACCCTCAAGATGGAGCCTGTTGATAATCTCTCACAGAGCGGGTTGTTCCCTCACTGGACAGTCCACCCACTCTTTCCCACACATCTCGACTGTATATCTCTACTGGAACTGCCGGTGGTTTTATGGTCCTTGGAGGGGACACAATGCACAGCGTGTGAAGGTTGACTAGAAGAGGGGACTCCATCTGTACAGTTAGGACGTCATCATTTATGCGGGGGTGAGACTTTTCAGTGATGTAGCTGCTTTGAGGCCATCGCTGCCCTGTGAGTAACCCTTCACCCATGCTTTATAAGCCCAGTGAACTCATTCGTTTGCTGAGCTGGACTTCGCCATTGTTCTTTGATCTGCTCTTGGCGGCCCATCAAGAGGGAAAGTGGTTATTTGTTTGTATTTACCCCCCAGAAGATAGCATCCCTTCTCCAGTCTCATCATCAGCCAGTGTCCCCACAAAATGACAGGCATCCCTTGGGTGGCACCGCTCCTCCCCCAACTGCTACAGGAGCACCCATGAAGAAGATACCCTAAGGTGGGGTTGGGGGATAAAGAACTTCCTAATTATTTTTGGCATTATCAGCCCCAGCAGAGAAACCTTTAATAAATGTAGAAGATGGCGTACTTCTGTGTGGGATCTTCAAATTATCCCAGACAGCAAGCAGAATTTGAGCCAACACAGGGCGTGACAGGGCAGGCTGGTGGTGGTGGGTGCAGAGAGAAGGCAGCCAGAAACCTAATTAGCCAGGGCTGCTCGCACCGAGAGGCTCTGTTCCCAGCTGCCTCCTGACGCATGACATGTTGAAAAAGAAATCATTAGGAAGCCCTTGCACACAGCTCCTTGTTAGAAACGCATCCTCGACAGCCCTAATTGGAAGAGGAGAAGTGGGGAGGAGGCAGAGCATGGGTGGAAAGGAAGAAGTGGGTGGGCTGCCATGGATTGGGTATAACACATACACAAAGCAGGACATTTCTTGTTTTTCCATTGGGGTGTGTGTGTGTGTGTGTGTGTGTGTGTGTGTGTGTGTGTGTGTGGTTTGCTTGCACATGTGCATGCTTGTGTGTGCATGTGAAGGCCTGAGGCTGATGT
This sequence comes from Peromyscus nudipes, assembly GCA_902168325.1. NCBI lineage: Eukaryota > Metazoa > Chordata > Mammalia > Rodentia > Cricetidae > Peromyscus > Peromyscus nudipes. The sequence continues at coordinate 19,536 of CABHPH010130828.1, read as the reverse complement.
TGGGAATCACCCTCCACTGCTTTTCCACCTTATTTATTGAGGCAAGGTCTCTCAATCAAACCCAGAGCCACAGATACAGCTAGTCTTCTTAGGCAGCTTGCTCTGAAGAACCTTTGTCTCCAACTCCTGAGGCACCCACCTGGCATTTTTGTGGGTGCCAGAGATCAATTCCAGTCCCAAACTCAGGTACTCTGTAAGAGGAGTCAATGTTCTTAGCCACTGAGCCATCTCTCCAACTCCCAAATAGGGCAGTTCTGAAGAAGCTAAGGCTGGTTCTACAGCTCCCCACACACATCCACTCCACCCACTGATGACCAGCAGGGCACCAGTCCCCAAGGCAATCTGCCATTCCCTGATGTAGGGAAAATGGTTATGAAATGTGGGCAAAGTTTCCATATTATGATTAAGATTTATAAACCAGTTCAAAAGTATCAAAGTCTAACAATATTTTCTTCTCCCTTCTACATCTTCATTTATTCCTTTATTCCTTTAGGGGGGAAAAATCAATTACAATACATTCAAGTTGTCTCTCGCATGTTATTCTCTGCCTGTATATTCCAATATCTCATACTCTGCAGAAGAAGAAACATGGAGGGTTCCAGGTTACGACCCAACCAATTCCAATTTTCCCCATACAGTCACGAAGGGTGTGCTTCC
>CABHPH010130828.1:0-13879 GCA_902168325.1 Peromyscus nudipes | reverse complement strand
GCCTTACTGTGTGCACCTTTAGTGCCTCCAGGAATCAGGGAAAAGAATGTTCTCTGAAATGCCCAAATGTGGCAAGGGGACCTAACTAAGTCCTTAGAGGTGGCATTTGTGGTGGTGGTGGTGGTGGTGGTGGTGGTGGTGGTGGTGGTGGTAATGTATGACAGGGTGCTGGCATGCACAGTGGTAGTTGAGTGTGATTGACCCTGTCACCAGCTCAGTCCTGAGCCTTCCAAATGACAAGGCTAAATTCGTATGCAGTGGCGGTGGCACTAGTGTTTACCAGCATGTAAGATTACATAACCGTTTTTTCTCTCCAGCAATAGACCAAGAACAGAGTGGCCAGCCGTCATCAGAGAAAGCCAGCACTAAAATAGGAAAAGTGACACAGCAGAGGACAAACAAGTGACAGTAGAGAGGTGAGGGGTCTAATTGATGCCACAGGGGGAGCTGAGGCTCTTAGAGCACCTGCCTCAGTGGACGCTAAGCCTGTGAGACATCCTTCACCAGATCCCTGGAGAACTACTTTTCCTCTCTTGTTGCTCCTCTCTCTAGAACAGAAGTTCTCAACCTGTGGGTCCACGATCCCTTTAGAGATTCATCCGTTTTTTCATGGGGTCACCTAAGACCATCATAAAACACATATATTTACATTATAGTTCATAAAAGTAGCAAGATTGCAGTTATGAAATAGCAACAAAAATAATTGTATGATGGGGGGGTCACCAAAACATGAAGAACTGTATTAAGGCATCACAGTAATAGAATGGTTGAGAACCATTGCTCTAGAACATTCTTCCCATATTAACATTTCTCCCTCCTCCTGTGTGGGTCAGACAGGAGAAGAACATGGCCTGGAAAGCCAACTTGGAACATCAGAATAGTTCAAGGCTACTATGAGCAGCCCATTCTAGGATCTGCCCCTTGGTTGCCCTTGGGGGTTCCTCCTCCCTAGACATGCTGAATGAATGGCATGCCATAGTTTCCCCAAAAGTGCATCTGCAGTAGTCATCTATGTGCTCACAGGTGGCTCTGAGAAAGGCAGGGACTAAATCTACCTTGGTGACTAATGTTTCTGAAGAGATGGGAAAATGTCTGTTAAGGCGTCAGAGTGTAACAGTCACTCACTAGATGGACATGAGGGTGGATGGCCCTGGAGCCATTGCACTTTTCAAAGTCTGTAGGTTCAGATACCCATGAGAAGAAGCAGACTGGTCATAGAGTGGAGAATCACAGTGCAATATCTAAGAAGACTTTGTCTCTTTTGCCCAGAGAGTCTCCAAGTTATTCAACCATATGCTGCCTCTGCCATTTTGAGATGCCTTCCCTCTATGTCTAAGGAACACACTTTGTGATAGAGGTACATGGCATGTGCTGCTTTAACAGAAGTGAGCAAGAAGTGAGGAACTAGACATGCCAGGGCCTGGACTCCAAGTGTACTTCATTCCACCCTCAGTGAGCCACTCAGTCCAAATGATTCTCTGTGTCCTTGCCCATGAGAAGCAAATTATAACAAGACCTTTGGGATGGATAGTTTTAACTGTCAACTTGACACAATTTAGAATCACCAAGGAAGGGAGTCTCAAGGAGGGAGTGTCTACATCAGGTTGGCCCGTAGGCACATCTATGGAGGAAATTAACTTGATTAAGTTACTTGAGGTGGAAAAACCTGCCCCCTATGGGTGGCACCACTCCCTAGGCTTAAGGTCCTATACTATTAAAAGGGGGGGTGGGGAAGTGAGCTGAAAACCAGCATCCATGTATTCATTCTCTCTCTGCTCTTGACTGTGGATGCAACTGGGTGCTTCAAGTTCTTTTCAAGTGCCTGCCTCCCCGACTTGCCTGAAATTATAGACTATAACCTAGAATTGTAAGCCAATTAAACCCTTTCTCCTCAAGTTGCTTTTATAAGACTTTTTTTTTAAATCACAACAACAAAAAGGAAACCAGAACAGCCTCCTTCATGGAATGCACAGGGGCTGTTACAGAAATAGAGATACTACATGTGGAAAGTGGACTGCTTGCACATTGTCATTGCTGGCTGCTGCTTCTAGAAGCCAAAAGTATTAATACTTTTTTTTCAAAGCTAGAAGAAGAGGAAGTCAGCATTGCCCTAATAAATTTCCATCTCACCATGGGATCTACTAAAAGTATACCAGGTATGACCTCTGGGAGCATCTTGAGCCTTCAGGGTCAATTTCCACATACAGAAAATTTCAAACCAACATTAGCTGAAAGGTCAATTGAGTGAATGCTGCAGTGAACACACTAGACAATCATTGTTCCCCTCTGCTCAAAGATGAGAACATCAAGTTCCCAACTTCCAGACTCTCTTGCAGCTAGAAGGACTATAGCCCATGAACACCAATAAAACACCTGTAAAGGCTCCCAGGAAAGTCTTTGATTTTTTTTTAATCTGAAACAGTCAAGCTTTGTACACTTTGATGATGAGAATGATGATTGTATTGTATAATAACTATAACATATGGTACTTTGGCATCTGATGAATAAATTCACAAGAGGTATGTGAAGCCAGCCATGGTGGCACACACTTGTAATCCCAGTATTCAAGTGGCTGAAGCAGGACCATTGTTGGAAATGCAAGGCTAGTATGTGTTACATGCATTCCAGGCTGGCCTGGGTTATAGAGTGAGATGCCATTCCAAAAATGAAACATTTTATATGTTAAATAAGCTTGACTTGGTAACTCCAAAACAGATACAGATACCAAAATGTCATGTTATATGCTATATATAAATACATAAAATTTACTTGATTATTAAAACAAGTAAAAAATTAAATTTAAAAAAATTGGGCTCAGATCAGGTTAACAGATGTGAAGGCTGAAATGGCACCAGCCACTTTGAAACCTCAAGGGGAAATGCAAGAGAATTATAAAGTCCTCGTTCTGGGATGACAGAGCCAATGCACCAGAGGCAGAAGCCACCTTCCCTCAAATCCTTATGTTATTAAAAAAAAAGAGAGAGAAGAAGAAGAAAAGAAAAAAAACTAAACCACTTACTTAGATCGGTGTTCCTTTCAGCTAAATGAAAACCTCGCTCATAAAAAGTAATAGCAAGAAAGCTCTGATTGGGATTTTAATCTTGAAAATCAAATTTAAAATTAGGAAAATTTGTTTATCTCTCATATTAAAACAACCTCAAGTTGTAATTAGGTTGCTGTAATTCCATGCTCTGACTCTCAAGCTGGGAAGTGTTTTTGGGTGATTTGCTTAGGACAGAGCAGAATTCTCTCAATCGAATGCTGTCCCAGTATGTTGTGAAGACTCGAGGTCTCGTATCTAAGCTTCATAGCAAGTTCATGGCGATGAGCTTCATGGGATTCCCCAGGAGTCTGTTTTCCCAGAGGCTTTTCTCCCCACCCTCTGCAGGACCCCTGGGGTCAGCTTCATGCATCCTTTTCTCCTCAGTCACCTGCCTCTTCTGGGGTTTTCCAGCATCAATGTCTTCCTTCCCTTGAGATTCAGCCACCCTCCTGCCCTTATGCTCATGAAATCTCACATCTCCTCACAACTATTCTTTCCCCATTCTATTTCCTCAACACTGTTGGATGCTTCCAACCTCAGCTGACTAGGGGATGGGCTGAGGGAGCTGGAGCAGGTGGATGGGACCAGGGAGCATGCACTAAAGACATGGTGGCCTGGTGGTTAATGCTGCATGTGGGCAGTTCCCCGGTGAACATGTCCCTTTGTGGATGACATCCGAAGGCCTAGAACTACTGTTAGTTACTGTTGTTATGGTCATGAGAGCAGAAGTGGAATCTAGAAGGCTGGGTAAACTGAGAAACTCCTCTCCCTCACTGGGACCCAGCTTCCTCAACTATAAAACAAGGCTTCGTGTCTTAGTCGGGGTTAGTATTGCTGTGATGAAGACATCATGACCATAGCAACTTTGGGAGGAAAGAGTTCACTTGGCTTACACTTCCACATCTTCATCTTACATCTTACACAACCACATTCTTCATCTAAAGAAGTCAGGACAGGAACTCAAGCAGGGCAGGAACCTGGAGGCAGAAGCTGATGCAGAGGCCATGGAAGGGTGCTGCTTACTGGCTTGCTCCCATGGGTGGCATACAGCCCAGTCTTAGGGAGGCGTTTTCTCAGTGGAGGCTCCCTCCTCTCAGAGGACTATACCTTGTCTCAAGTTGACAGAAAACTAGCTAGCACAGTGGTGTATCTACTCTAAGTCCCTTCTCAGTTACTAAAATGTCTACAGTCCTTAAAACGGTTGCAAATAGAGGAGGGATGACAAGCTGGGCTCCCAGCCCTAGAAACCTCTGCAGGAGGTGGCAGAGAACTCCGGCCAAGGTTGGGGAGATGGCTCAGTTGGTGAAGAGCTTGCCTTGCAAGCAGAAGGGCCTGAGTTTGATTCCAGGAATCCACATTAAAAGGCCAGACGTGGTGTCCTGTGCTTGTAATCTCAGCGCCAGGGCAGCAAAGACAGGCTGGTTCCCAGGGCTCCTTGGCCAGCCAGACTAGCCTTATCAGTGAGTTCCAGGCCAACGGGAGATCCTGTCTCAAAACACAGTGTGTCCTCGGGCCTCCATGTGCACACACACACACACACACACACACATGCACACACACGTATGCGCATGCACAGCTGGGAACACACATGTGCCTGCCTGGAAACACGGCACACAGAACCATGTTTAGAAAATAAAGAGGAAGGAACTCCCTTGCTAAATATGACTCCAGCTGTGTTTTCATTTTGAAGACGCCCTCCTCCGTCTCAGCCACAGAGAGACGAATCATGTTTAATAAGAGACAAGGCCGCTAAATGAAATACATGAAAAATACCTCGTTGCCGAAGATTAACACATGCTCCGGTGTGTCTTCCATAAGAAATCCGAAATCCCCTGTTTATTCTGCAATCTGTGACCCAGACAGAGGGGGAGGGAGGAGCCCCTTCCTGCTGGAGGAGTGAGAGTTGTCACTGAAAGCACAGGAGGAAACACCACCCCCCACCCCCCACTCCCCTACCCCCCCCCCCCCCCCCACCCCCGGTCCTGAAGCAGACAGGAGCTGAGTAGCCAAGGGGAAGCTGCCCCTGCTCTCTGCTGTGGCTCTCAATGTCAGGAAACACATGCTGGGTATCTTTTCAATGGCTTCCCGCCACATCCAAGATGTACCCAGCATGCTGCCCAAAGCCCCCACCCCTTGCCACACACTAGCCCTGCCTCTTACTTCACACTTAGCCTCAAGGAACCTGGAGAGATTGCAAGAGGGACTCTCTGGTTAGGGTGATACCAGAGCTTTCTCTGAATGGCACCGTTTGCACGGGGCCGTGCAGACTTCCCTCTCTGGATTTTGGATACACCTCTCAGCATGCTTTACAGCCTCTCGCCTCGTCCTGCACCCAGACTCTTCACATGTCCTGAGATGGTCCTTGAGATGATTCTCTGACCTGTTTGCTCAGGTGATATGAGCACACTGGTGCTCCAGAATAATCCTGTTGGCTTTTATCCTCAGCCTGCAAAATGGCTGCCACCGCTCCAGGTGTCAATATTCTGATTGTCCCTTGGGGCCGCCCTGCATCCTGATGTAGAAGCCTCTTCTTAAGGAAAAACTCCATCTCTCTCTCTCTCTCTCTCTCTCTCTCTCTCTCTCTCTCTCTGCCTCTTTATCTCTCGATTATAATAAACTCTCCACATGGATGCATCTGGGTTGTGTATTATTGTTCCCTCACTGCACCCACCCTCCAGAAAGGTTAAGCGAGAAACCCAAGGCCACGCAGCTAGGAAAGGATAGAGACAGAATTCAGATTCAAGTGTGTACAATGGAAAGAGGGCCAGCTCTCGGGTTTCCAGGCCCTTATTCCAGCCTCCTCTTGACATGCTGGAGCCATGGTTGTCCCTCAGCCCCCAAACCCTGATTTCTTCATCTGATGGGCTTTGAGCAGCATGCTGGGTGCATCTTGGACACAGTGGGAAGCCATTGAAGAGGTATAAACATCAGCTGCCTATGGACATGGAGAGTCACCGCAGAGATAGGGGGTGTGGCCCTTTGCTATGAAGCTACTGTCTACTTCTGGCTGGAGCTGGTGTCCTTCTGCTTACTCCTCCATTAAATTGTTCTGCTTAAGAACACTTTCAGATCTTCCCGTGATTAAAGAAGATTGAGAGCCGTTCCCTCCAGCCTGCCCTCTCCTCAATCCAACCAACTCTGGCAGCCATGCTGTGTCTACACTGATTGTTCAGCCTCGGCATTGGCTCCCTGTATTTCCTTTGGCATTGCCCCCAGGAACTGCTGGGCCCAAGGTTTTATCAGTGACCTTGTGGGGCAAGCCGGTCTGTGACTGCTTCACAATGCACCCTCCTTCTTGAGTTGATTAATTGGCAGGGCAGCCAGGTCCGCACCAGGCTCTAAATCTCCCTGCAAATGTAAGGAGAGGAAGAAATTTGCTTATGGGAGCCCCTCCTAGCTGGAAAGCAAGTTTCGATAAGCTGTCGGGGGAGGGGGGGGGAGACACTGTGAGACCCACACACACAAGAGGGATGCCTGGTAACAACAAATGGCTTCCAATATCCTTTCTAGGAGGCTGGGTCTCTTCCACTGCAGGGCTCCTGTTGAGTGTGATGGGTTCACAACACGCCCCCACAGTTGGGCATGTTTGCACATGCCTGGGGGACCTGGACACTTCCACCTAGCCAGTTCCAGGTCAAAATAGCCATTTCCGGGTCAAGGCGTCTCACGTGACCAGGATCCCATGACTTTGCATGGTTGCATAAGAGCGCGCAAGGCAGCCATGTGATCTGCGCAGGCGTGGAGTAGTTACATTGACCTATGTATGTACATACACCACCCAGCCTTTATAAGCCAGCGCTATATTCCTGGCTTTCTCTTCTTCTTTCTTCTTCTTCTTCTTCTTCTTCTTCTTCTTCTTCTTCTTCTTCTTCTTCTTCTTCTTCTTCTTCTTCTCCACACACATGTCTCTTCCACAGGCCTGGGCACTTGTGTGTCCCTTTTATCTTAATAAAACTCTTGTTTGTGGATTCTGTCGTGTTTCGTGACATTTCCTTGCAGGGTAAGAGTGCCGCAAAATAACTAACAGAGTGAACCTTGGGAACCGAGTTTGCAGCCATTGCTAATGTTTTCATTCATACAAGGCAGGCTGATGCACCCCACAGCACTCAGACCTCCAAGGAGTGGGCACCCATCAAGTGTCAGAGGACACCAGCATGGCAGGAGCAAATACATTAGCCTGTCCTTTCCCGAAGTGTCTGCCTCACATGAGTAGCTCACTTCCTCCCATCACCAAGGCTTGGTCTCCCTTCTGGGTTCTGGTTCTCCACTGATTGTCCATTCCTACTCTGTCTTAGTCAGTGTTCTATTGCTGTGAAGGGACACATGACCACAGGAACTCTTATAAAGGAAAGCATTTAATTGGGGCTTGCTTACAGTTGCGGAGGCTTAGTCCATCATCATCACGGCAGATAGCCTGGCGGTAGGCAGACATGGTCCTGGAGCAGTAGCTGGGAGCTACATGATGATCTGCAAGTGGCAGGGGAGGTGGGGAGGTAGACTGGGCCTGGCATGGACTTTTGAAACTTCCAAGCCCCCAGTGACACACTTCCTCCAACAAGGCCACACCTTCTAATCCTTCTAATCTTTTCAAAGAGTTCCACTCCCTGTTGACTAAGCATTCAAATGTATGAACCTATAGGGACCGTTCTCAGTCAAACCATTACATCCTCACCCTCTCTCCTTCTTCCTTCTCTTCTTTTTTCTCCTCCTCCCCTTCTCACCTCTTCTTTCTCTCTTCCTCCTCGGCCTCCTCTCCTTCCTTATTTTTCTTCCTCCTCCTCCCTTTCTTCTTCCTTTCCTCTCCCTCTTTTCCTTCTTTCCACCTTCCCCATCTCTTCTCTAACCCCTCTGCTTCTCTGGTCCTTGCTCACCTCCCTGGGGTCATTTCTCCAGGCTCTGATTCACACCCATCTCCCTACACATTCTCTCTCCCAGTCTCAGCCATCCACTCCAGATTGTGTTGGATCAATGACTCTAAGACAGAGTACCCTCAGACTTAATAGCTACGCCAGCAAACCCTGGTGACCTCAACAGATACAAGGAAATGGAGCCTTCTTTGGGACTGTATGCTACTCCAAGGCTCTTTCTTCAACACTTGAATGCCCATGTCATGACCCCTTTACCAACTCCATTCCTGCCCCCAAAAGAGATTCCATGTAAATGCGGCAGACTATTGGTAACTCATGTCCTACCTAAAGCCAACCCATATTTTCAGGTTTCCTTCTGACTTGCCCTCCTTGTGCTATGGATGGTACTGTCATCTGTTCCTGATCTAAACTTCCAAGTCACCCTTGATACTCTGAGTCAGTAAAGCCCCTCATTGGTACCCTTCATTACACTCTGGGTATATACCAGGCACATTCAGAAACACTATCCTGCTTGATTTCTGTAGCACTAGATGGTAGCTATTTTCACCACCCACCCCCATTTGGTATGGGAGTGGCTGCTTCATGCTTCAAGCTGTGAGCAACAGCTGGATTCTAGCATGGCATCCTTACAAGGACCAAGTGCACAAAAACATAAACCTGTGGGGGACACTTCCCAGTGAGACCACAGCAGCACTGTCTTGGTTATGGTTACTGTTGCTGTGTCCATTACCATCATGGCAGGGAACATGGTGACGTGCAGGCAGAGGTGGTGCTGGGGCTGAGACAGCTTAGGCCAAAGGAAATCAACTGACACACTTATATCCTGAGTATATGAAACCTAAAAGCCCACCTCCAGTGACACACTTCCTCCAGAAGATGTGCCCTCCTGCCTCAAAGCCTGGATTAAAGGCGTGCATCATCCAGCCTCCTCCAACATAACCACACCTCCTAATAGTGCCACTCCCTATGAGTTTATGGGGGCCAAATACATTCAAGCTACCACAAGTACACTTGTTTTTGTGGGTGTGACTGTGTGTGTGTGTGTGTGTGTGTGTGTGTGTGTGTATCTACACATATGTGTTAGATTGTTTACATTCTGGGCCATTTTCCCATTCACTTTGCACACAGTTGTTTATTGTGAAAAATTCTTGTTTATTGTTCACAGAAGGCACCTCCATCTCCACTTGGGCTTCAGAGAACAATAAAAAGCCCTTTGAGGCAAAGCAGAACTCTCCTCTTAGGGCACATAAAAAGAATTACAAAACATACTTAAACCTATCCTACTGATAAATTATAGGGGAATTTCCTTTGTAAAGAAGACGAGTGAGTGGCAGGGTGTTCCACGTTAGTGCACTCTCCTAGGCTCTGCATGTTTTCTTGGCACAGCTGGAAAAAGAACTCCATAGGACGCAGACTCCGGTGTCAGCTCATGCATGTCCCCAACGTGCACCTGGACCCTCACTTGCTGTCCTCGTCATGACAGGCACAATTCTGGCATCAACGAACCCCCCTTCTATGCCTCTCCTTCTGTCTCCCTAGGAGGGACATGGGGACTTTTTCCTTTTTTTCCCATCTCTTCCCCTCCCCCACTGGGGTCCTCCCATTGTCATTCTTTTGCCGTAACAGGAAGCTGGAGTGGTCACGAGCTGTGGATACGGTGCCAGAATCACCTCTGTCGTGGCTACCTGTGTGGCCCTGGATGAGTCACTCAGCCTCTTAGAGCCTAGAATCAATCTTTATCTGAAAACACGAAGCATGTGTGCAGACGGACTGGGCCCCGCACCTGCTTAGGATTTGGGCTGATTTGTGGTTTGTGCTAAATATATGTGAGCAGTCATTTTGAAACAAATAATGAAGCTCAGTAGATACTGGACTTTCCTCATGGACATGGGTTCATAACTGTTAAGAATGAGCCTTTTGTCAAGGGTAGATATGGTCTGCCATCACACTAGGGTTGAGAAGAGTGGTCTGGGTTCAAAAGTATTGTATGTCAGTTTCTTCAGAATTGAAGCATTCCTTCCAGGAGGGAACAGGATACTCATGAGACTGGGGGGAAGAGGGATGATGCCAAAACGCGAGTCTGGGAAAGCTGAAACCTGCAAGATTCTTGAGGGCCCTTCCCCAGCTCTACAGGAGCAGTAAACACTGCTGGGGGAGGGGGACTGACTGGTTGAGCTTCTGCTGGGTGATTTCTCAGACCTGCCTAGTCACCTGTCAGTCATCCAGAGCTGAGGACATGCACGTTTCTGAAGTCTTCACCTACATTGGGCTGGCTTAGTGGAATTGCAGCTGCTTTTGAGTTGTCCTTACTCCGGTGAGTAACCCCTCAGCCGGACTCCTGCTAGCAACCCCAATAAAATCTCACTGTACCAAGTTGGACTTCGATACAGCCATTACTTTGGTCTGTTGTGGATTCCCTTTCCAGGGTGAGCAGACCTGTGAGTTGCCTCTCCCTGGAAAAAAAGCCTGATACACAACATGTGGGCTCTGCCACGTGTGACCTTGTGTAATAGTTTAGCAGAGGAAGGCGACCTTGGTGGGCTAGAGCCAAGGGACACCACAAAGTCCCACCACGCAGCAGAGCTCCCACGGGAGGTTTATTGGCAGCCTCTGAGCAAGAGCAGAAGGAGGGGGAGGGGCAGGAAGGGCTTGCCTTTTATAAGGGGATATAGCGCATGCGCATAGGGAAAGTGCTCTGCTGGGTGGCTGTGGTAGCTACAGCGTGAAGTCTTGGCTGCAGCTGTTGGGGTGTCCTGCTAGGTTCCTGAGAGCAGGCCGGTGTCAATGCCTGAGTGCTAACACCTTGGGTGACAGATCGACTCTCCCAATCTCTATTTCCTCTGCTAAGAGGAACCATAATGACCCCTGCCTCTCTGGGAAGCTCAGGGGTGGTGCCCAGTAAGCTGTCCATAAGCGGTTACCATTAGCCATGGTGACCTGCCCTTTCCAGCCTGTGAACTCCCCGCTCCGTACAGCTTCACCAGCCTCGTCCCCCCCCCCCCACCTGGGTCTTGAGCTCTCCTCACCGCCCTCTCACAACCGGTGTTAGTAAAGCTCTTGAGAGTGATTATGCGACTTAGTTTCTGCTAGTTACTGTTGTCTAACAAGCATCCCCTGTACCACCACCCCTCAAAAATCTTAGTAAACTAAAAACAATGGATGTTTATGGTGATATTTTATTTGTACTGAAATGTGATTTTATTTGTATGTTAATAAATAAAGTTGCCTCAGGGTCAGAGCTAATAGCAAGCCATAGCAGAAGCCAGGTGGTGGTGGCACACGCCTTTAATCCCTGCTCACATGACAGGCAGATCTCTGTGTGTTCAAGGATACAGCCAGCATGGAGACACATGCCTTTAATCTCAATACCAACCATAGAGACCTAGAGGTCTGTATAGACAGGCAGTGACGAGGAGGTCATGTGGTTGGGTTTACAACCAATGAGAAGGCAGAACAGAAAGTCAATAAAAAGACAGATACACGGGAAGTAGGCCTCTTTCTGAGGGGAAGGACGACAGCGGCAGCGAAGGGTAAGGAAGGTTTTTTAGTATCAGCTCTTAGCTACTGCTCTGACCTCTTGGGCTTTTAACTCTGCATTTGGCTCTGTGTTTCTTATTTAATAAGACTGTTACATCTACAGATGTTTTCTTTGCCATCACATAGGAAGTTTGGTTGGGTGCAGCAGTGAATGTCTTGCCTCCATTCTATTCACTATGAGATGAGGCTCACAAATACTGCCCATGCATCAGTGCCAAATTTGGGCCAGGAACTCAGCTAAAGCTAAGGGCTGAAAGTTGCGTTTCCTTCCACATGGACCTTTCCTTGGGCTTCTTCACAGCATGGTGGCTGAATCCTGATGAGAACACGGAGGCAGAGGAGTGAGCTCTTATGAAACAGCTGGGCCCATCTTACAGTGCCACTTCAATAATGTTGTGCTGCTGAAGACTGTGTGGAAAATCCCCAAGATTCTCGGAAGGGGAGAGGGTTCAACCTCACCTGCATTACATAAAGCCATAGAAGTGCATGTGGGCTTGAAGATACTGTAGCCCATAGCTCTGCCACAATCACCCCTGACCACTTCCTAAATTCCAAGAGAAGTATTCTACCCAAAGGAGCTTTCCACAAGCAGTTTTGATCATGTCAGAGCTAAAAGGAGACAAGCTAGGAGGCGCCTACCACACTGAGCCTGTTGGTTGCTGGGCTTTGGATCACCTGGTCCCTTCCCTGGGAAGTCTGGGTAGCCGCTGTAGAGGAGACCACTGTACTGAGGTAAAGCTCAGTGCTCCGGTGAGGAAGGGAAACATGGAGACCTAGGAAGAGGAGGTAAAATGAGTTCCATGAGATGGGGTAGTGCCAGGATCCACAACAAACTCCTGGTCCCAAGGGCTCCAGTCTTAAAGGAATCCAATAAAATTTGGCGCCTGCAAGATGGCTCAGTGGATAAAGGTGCCACTGGGTCTGACGACCTGAATTCTGTCACTCTGTCCCAGATCCACCTGGCGGAAGGAGAGAACTGACTCCCGAAAGTTGTCCTCTGACGCCCCATGTGAGCCATGGCATGTGTGCAAACTGCCCCCCATAAAAAAAAAAAATAAAGAAATGTGATAGTTGTTCACAGATAAGATCGGATATGCACGCTAATTGTGACGTGGGTGGTCCTGGCTGCTGGCTGGGGACTTTTAAACCATGAGATTCTATCTAAAGCAGGTGATGTGAGTCCACCCTTCCATGGACAGCTAATTGGCTTAGCATTAATCCTCTGACCTAAATATAGTCAATCCAGGGTCTTAGAACATAGAAATGAGCTGAACACCTCAGCTTCTCTCTCTCTGTCTCTCTGTCTCTCTCTGTCTCTCTTTCTCTCAGAAATGCAATTGAGATGCGTCACGATGCCATCTCTTCCACAGGAAGGGAAAGCCACAGAGTGGGTCCACAGCATCCTTAAGAGTCTTTGGCAAATTGGAAGAGCTGAAACCAAGAGCCAAAGACGAGGCTGGAGGGAGCACAGTAGAGGAGCACAGAGCAAACAGAGACAGAAGGAGGGAGGAGACATCCATTAGAGGGCCTTGAGATTCTGGAATTTCCTATTCCAAGATGTAGACTTTGATTGCCACATGCTAGCATCCTTTACAAGTCACCTCATTGCCTTACCTCATTGAAGTAGGTAGATGCCATTCACCTATTTTACAGATAAGGAAACTGAGGCTCGGGGATGTTCATTAACTTGTCCAAGGGGGCACAGCCGCTATGGAGAGGCTGAGCAAAGCCTGGAATGTGTGAAGTTCCCAGTGCCCCATCCCTTCTGGTACCTCCACAGCTGTGATACCGGCAACAATCCTGCACTTGCTCTGAGATTCTGTCTCCCTGGTGAAACCCTTTGATTCTACCTCTCTGGAGCGGAGTTAATTGCCAAGGCTGTGGGGAAACTGCACCGCCCCCTCAGTTCACCTAGCAGGACCCTGATCCTTAACAAGGCAACTCCCTGACAGAGAGTGTTAGCAGGCCTCTGACTAAACTTTCCTGGCAGGGGATTGGAGAGGGAGAGAAACTAAAGACAGAATAGAGGAGCAGGGTGGGGGAGGTTTCTCCCCATTGATTTCTTCGCCAATGAGAAGTCTTTTAAAAATCACTTTGCAGCTGCAGCCCTCGGATGCCTGAGCTGTTACGCGGAGGGAGAGAGGGAGAAAAAAAAAAATCAAAGTCTGAGTCAGATCAAACTGTGATCTTTCATTCATCTGAAAGGCGGCCATCTTGGTAAACAGGAAATTAGAACTTCAAACAGAAGAAATAGGGGAGCTAAGGTAGGAGTGACCTAGTCAAAACTGGAGCTGGAGAGTCTGACATCAGCACCCCACAGAGCCCCTTCTTTCCCTGCCCCAGACAGAGTCTGTCATGGGTGAAGTGAGGAAGAGAATTTGGGACTGAGCTGTCCTGGCTTTCTTCCACTTCCTGGTGGCCTCCCGACTCC